>JAGTTL010000290.1:0-63018 GCA_036851935.1 Coregonus suidteri | reverse complement strand
TGTGAGAGAGGTAGATATTGACTGCTGCTGCAGCAACCGAAAACTCCTGCCTTCAGCCAGGCAGGTGCTAAGTTTTCATTCACACTACAATGATGTATGTATGTGTGATACTAGCATCGCACTGCACTGGCAAAATGAGGAGGGAGAAAGAGAGAAGAGAGAGCGAGAGAGAGATACAGAGAGTTACAGAGAGAGAGAGAAAGAGAGAGATACAGAGAGTTACAGAGAGAGAGAGAAAGAGAGAGATACAGAGAGTTACAGAGAGAGAGAGAGATACAGAGAGTTACAGAGAGAGAGAAAGAGAGAGATACAGAGAGTTACAGAGAGAGAGAGAGAAAGAGAGAGATACAGAGAGTTACAGAGAGAGAGAAAAAGAGAGATACAGAGAGAGAGAAAGAGAGAGATACAAAGCGAGAGAGAGAGATACAGAGAGTTACAGAGAAAGAGAGAGATACAAAGAGAGAGAGAGAGAGAGAGAGAGAGAGAGAGAGAGAGAGAGACAGTAAATCTCAGTAAGACAAAAATAATGGTGTTCCAAAAAAGGTCAATTTGCCAGGACCACAAATACAAATTCCATCTAGTCCGTTGCCCTAGAGCACACAAAAAAACGATACATACCTCGGCCTAAACATCAGCGCCACAGGTAACTTCCACAAAGCTGTGAACGATCTGAGAGACAAGGCAAGAAGGGCCTTCTATGCCATCAAAAGGAACATAAAATTCGACATACCAATTAGGATCTGGCTAAAAATACTTGAATCTTTATGGTTGTGAGGTCTGGGGTCCGCTCACCAACCAAGAATTCACAAAATGGGACAAACACCAAATTGAGACTCTGCATGCAGAATTCTGCTAAAATATCCTCAGTGTACAACGAAAAACACAAAATAATGCATGCAGAGCAGAATTAGGCCGATACCCGCTAAATATCAAAATCCAGAAAAGAGCCGTTAAATTCTATAACCACTTAAAAGGAAGCGATTCCCAAACCTTTCATAACAAAGCCATCGCCTACAGAGAGATGAACTTGGAGAAGAGTCCCCTAAGTAAGCTGGTCCTGGGGCTCTGTTCACAAACACAAACAGACCCACAGAGCCCCAGGACAACAACAACAACACAATTAGACCCAACCAAATCATGAGAAAACAAAAAGAGAATTAATTGACACATTGGAAAGAATTAACAAAAAAACAGAGCAAACTAGAATGCTATTTGGCCGTAAACAGAGAGTACACAGTGGCAGAATACCTGACCACTGTGACTGACCCAAACTTAAGGAAAGCTTTGACAATGTACAGACTCAGTGAGCATAGCCTTGCTATTGAGAAAGGCCGCCGTAGGCAGACCTGGCTCTCAAGAGAAGACAGGCTATGTGCACACTGCCCACAAAATGAGGTGGAAACTGAGCTGCACTTCCTAACCTCCTGCCAAATGTATGACCATATTAGAGACACATATTTCCCTCAGATTACACAGACCCACAAAGATTTCGAAAACAAACCCAATTTTGATAAACTCCCATATCTATTGGGTGAAATACCAGTGTGCCATCACAGCAGCAAGATTTGTGACCTGCTGCCACAAGAAAAGGGCAACCAGTGAAGAACAAACACCATTGTAAATACAACCCATATTTATGTTTATTTATTTTCCCTTTTGTACTTTAACTATTTGCACATTGTTACAACACTGTATATATACATAACATCACATTTGAAATGTCTTTTTTCTTTTGGAACTTCTGAGTGTAATGTTTACTATCTACTTCACTTGCTTTGGCAATGTTAACATACGTTTTCCATGCCAATAAAGCCCTTAAATTGAAATTGAATTGAGAGAGAGAGGGAGAGAGAGAGATACAGAGAGAGAGAGATATATACAGAGAGAGAGAGACATTTGAAATGTTTACTGTAAATTTGTTATTGTTTATTTCACTTTTGTTTATTATCTATTTCACTTGCTTTGGCAATGTAAACATATGTTTCCCATGCCAATAAAGCCCTTAAATAGAAATTGAACTGAATTGAGAGAGAGAGAGAGAGAGAGAGAGAGAGAGAAAGAGAGAGAGAGAGAGAGCGAGAGAGAGAAAGAATAAGAGAGAGATATGAGAGAGATACAAAAAGAGAGAGAAAGCAAGAGAGAGGTTGTCATTGCGACATGATACATTTACTAAAAAACATGACTGTACTATAATTGCATGTTTCTCTGTGAAAGACCTATTACCTTCTGCTAAGATCACTTTAGAGGCCACAGCTATGTGTGGTCCCACATCACTACACAGCTTCACTCAACCAAATACACCTTTCACCTTGAGGGTGTGTGTGGGTGTGTGTGTGTGTGTGGGTGTGTGTGTGTGTGTATGTGTGTGTGTGCCTGTGTGTGTGTGTATGGGGGGCGTTTACACTATCTGGCTCACCTGTGGGTGGATGACTCTCTCGATGCTCTTCAGGGCAGTGTCGGGGGAAGGGGGAGAGCAGTCTGGAGTAGGCCTCGTCGGTGAGGAGCTGTTCCTATGGTTACACAGCTCCGGCTCAGTCACCGTCACCTGGGGAGAGTGGCCTTGAAAGAGAGAGAGATAGGGAGAGGAAAGAGAGAGAGATAGGGAGTAGGGAGAGGAGATAGAGAGAGAGAGAGAGAGAGAGAGAGAGAGAGAGGAGAGAGAGAGAGAGAGAGAGAGAGAGAGAGAGAGAGAGAGAGAGAGAGAGAGAGAGAGGAGTGGAGAGAGAGAGACAAGAGAAGGGGGGGGGGTAGATTTAATTAAGCCCAGATCAAATGGAGAGAAATCCAAACAGAGAGACAGAACAGCAGGTACCCATGGAGGGTCAAGGCTGCAATGCATTTCCACTGGAGTTCAGATGTGAACCTCAGATGTGGCAACTGCCAACCTTACAATGAGCACATCTTTCTTTCCGTCTTAATTGTCTCACACATGATAAAACACACACACAGGCATGCACCCTCACACTCACACTACTCTGAAGGAGTGAGAGAGGAAAGAGTGCCCTGACAAGGACTCAGATGTCAGAGTCGATTTCCCCAGTGGGATCAGTTAGGGAAAAATAAGAAATGGAGAGGGAGGAGAGGAAAGAGAGGGAGGGCAAACGAGTGCAGACGGTAATTTCTCACCCACATCAGAGGGAAAAAAACCAACCATTTCAATCACCAGTCAACAAGAGAGACGTACACACGCTCCCACAAGTGTGTGTGTGTCCGTGCACGTGTGTAGTCCTCGTCATGCTACAACAACGAACAGACGCTCAAATATTTGTCCAATTAGACCTTGACACAGAGATGGGGAGTCGCTCTGAGAGGTATCCTTCTCAAGAGGACCAGGAGGACAGCTTTATAATGTCTCTTTCACTACAGGTATCTGTTTGTAGGCTTGGGCGGTATCCAGATTGTCATACCGACCTTGTGCCATACTGGGATATTCGGTAATAACATCACTGAACACAAGGGGCGCCATTTTCAAACCCCACTGAGCCTTTGTAATCCGAAGGTTATCAATGCTAACAAGTACATGTCAAATCCCATAGAGAATGCTAACTAAATGCTAACGAGGGCATTGCGAACATTTTACACAGTTTATGGACAGACATCCCAGCTCATAAAGTTATACAGTTACTCACAGTTTGCTGCACCCACAAAACAAATATTAGACAGCAAGGCTCTTGATCCAAGAGGGGATACTCTGCTGTTACCAAGCTTGATTTGGAAGAAGCTAACCACTTAGCTAGATACAGTTGAAGTCTGAAGTTTACATACACCTTAGCCAAATACATTTAAACTCAGTTTATTCACAATTCCTGACATTTAATCCTAGTAAAAATTCCCTGTTTTAGGTCAGTTAGGATCACCACTTTATTTTAAGAATGTGAAATGTCAGAATAATAGTAGAGAGAATGATTTATTTCAGCTTTTAATTCTTTCATCACATTCCCAGTGGGTCAGAAGTTTACATACACTCAATTAGTATTTGGTAGCATTGCCTTTAAATTGTTTAACTTGGGTCAAACGTTTCGGGTAGCCTTCTACAAGCTTCCCACAATAAGTTGGGTGAATTTTGGCCCATTCCTCCTGACAGAGCTGGTCTAACTGAGTCAGGTTTGTAGGCCTCCTTGCTCGCACACGCTTTTTCAGTTCTGCCCACACATTTTCTATAGGATTGAGGTCAGGGCTTTGTGATGGCAACTCCAATACCTTGACTTTGTTGTCCTTTAGCCATTTTGCCACAACTTTGGAAGTATGCTTGGGGTCATTGTCCATTTGGAAGACCCATTTGCGACCAAGCTTTAACTTCCTGACTGATGTCTTGAGATGTTGCTTCAATATATCCACATAATTTTCCTTCCTCATGATGCCATCTATTTTGTGAAGTGCACCAGTCCCTCCTGCAGCAAAGCACCCCCACAGCATGATGCTGCCACCCCTGTGCTTCACGGTTGGGATGGAGTTCTTCGACTTGCAAGCACCCCCTTTTTCCTCCAAACATAACGATGGTCATTATGGCCAGAAGACATTTCTCCAAAAAGTCCCTATGTGCAGTTGCAAACCGTAGTCTGGCTTTTTTATGGCAGTTTTGGAGCAGAGGCTTCTTCCTTGCTGAGCGGCCTTTCAGGTTATGTTGATATAGGACTCGTTTTACTGTGGATATAGATACTTTTGTACCTGTTTCCTCCAGCATCTTCACAAGGTCCTTTGCTGTTGTTATGGGATTGATTTGCACTTTTCGCACCAAAGTACGTTCATCTCTAGGAGACAGAACGCGTCTCCTTCCTGAGCGGTATGACGGCTGCATGGTCCCATGGTGTTTATACTTGCGTACTATTGTTTGTACAGATGAACGTGGTACCTTCAGGCATTTGGAAATTGCTCCCAAGGATGAACCAGACTTGTGGAGGTCTACATTTTCTTTTCTGAGGTCTTGGCTGATTTCTTTTCATTTTCCCATGATGTCAAGCAAAGAGGCACTGAGTTTGAAGGTAGGCCTTGAAATACATCCACAGGCACACCTCCAGTTGACACAAATGATGTCAATTAGCCTATCAGAAGCTTCTAAAGCCATGACATCATTTTCTGGAATTTTCTAAGCTGTTTAAAGGCACAGTCAACTTAGTGTATGTAAACTTCTGACCCACTGGAATTTTGATACAGTGAATTATAAGTGAAATAATCTGTCTGTAAACAATTGTTGGAAAAATTACTTGTGTCATGCACAAAGTAGATGTCCTAACCGACTTGCCAAAACTATAGTTTGTTAACAAGAAATTTGTGGAGTGGTTGAAAAATTAGTTTTAATGACTCCAACCTAAGTGTATGTAAACTTCCGACTTCAACTGTAACTAACTAGCTACTAAATAAATTAGCAAACTAGCATGGCTGTAATTGCTGCAAATTGAGGATTCTTTGATAAAAGCAAAGTTTGAAGGACACAATGATTATTTCTATTAAAAATCATTATTTCTAACCTTATCAATGACTACATTTCCTATGCATTTTGCTATATTTCCTATTCAAACTCATTTAATTGTGTTAACGAATTTAATGTATGTTTTCATGGAAAACAAGGACATTTGTAAGTGACTGCAAACTTTTGAACGGTAGTGTATATTCAAATGAATTAAAAAAAATTATAAGAAATAGTTTCAATAGTATTGACGGTATTGAAAAACAATCCTGTGGCTATAACCCCTCAAACTCAACTCTGTACATCGAAGCCAGTTCCACTGCGTTTTTTCATTGTTCCCCTCTAATCAGGGACTGATATAGACTTGGGACACCAGGCGAGTGCAATGAATTATCAGGTAGAACAGAAAACCAGTAGGCTCCGGAACTCGTATGGTAAGTGTTGAATACCCCTGGTATATACGGTATACCGTCCAAAACTATCTGGGAGGAAGAAAGTGTATGAGAAGATAGGTAGAGAGACAGAGAGAGAGAGAGAGGGACTGAGAGCGAGAAATTGGAGAGAGAGAGAGAGAGAGAGAGAGAGAGAGAGAGAGAGAGAGAGAGAGAGAGAGAGAGAGAGAGAGAGAGAGAGAGAGAGAGAGAGAGAGAGGGACAGAGAGCGAGAAAGAGAGAAGAGAGAGAGAGAGAGAGAGAGAGAGAGAGAGGACAGAGACAGAGAGAGAGAGAGAGGGACAGAGAGCGAAGAGAAAGAGAGAGAGAGAGAGACAGAGAGAGAGAGAGAGAGAGAGAGAGAGAGAGAGAGAGAGAGAGAGAGAGAGAGAGAGAGAGAGAGAGAGAGAGAGAGAGAGAGGAGAGAAAGAGAGAGAGAAGAGAGAGAGAGAGAGAGAGAGAGAGACAGAGAGAGAGAGAGAGAGAGAGAGAGGGAGAGAGAGAGAGAGAGAGAGAGAGAGAGAGAGAGAGAGAGAGAGAGAGAGAGAGAGAGAGAGAGAGAGAGAGAGAGAGAGGGGCGATCAGAGGGATAAATATAGACAGATATGGTATTTTCCTGTAGAGTAAATAAGCCTGTCAGCACTGATGATTGATGTGTGTGTGTGTGTGTGTGTGTTACAAAGACAGTCTGTGTGTTAGTAGCACAGACAGACCAGTATGTGTTCATAGGCCAGACCAGCTGTACAGCTAGTTAATGCAGGCATGCAGTACAGCTGGGTTCCCCAACTGGCGGCCAGCGGGCCGAATTTGGCCTACTGGTGATTTTAGACCAGCAAATCAGCTCCAAGTGATTTTAATTTAGGAAATCTGTTCCAAAGTATTCCCACGCATAATAGAGAGATATATGTGATTGTATACAAATGTAAGCACGTTTTCAAATGATTATGTTTTAGTCAAATATTATATCTGTTTGGGCTTCTTGCGGTCAATTTGCAGTCTACAAATTATTTATAATTATGTTCCGGCCCCCCGACCATCCGCACAAGACAAAAATGGCCCGTGGCTAAATCTAGTTGATGATCCCTGCAGTACAGTGTGTAATGGTGGGATATTATCCTGGGGCTATATAGGGTGTGTGTTTGTGTTTGTGTTTATGTGTGTGTGTACAGCTGTACAGCTCATATGCTCCCAATGACATACCCCATTAACCAATTACAGCTAAGCTCCCAATACCGTGTCGCAGAATGCACCAATTACAGGTCTGCCTGTCAATGTTACATCTCATACAGGAGTGTCCTTCAGTGTTGAATGTGCAACAAAACAACATGCTACTCTGAAACAGCTATGGTATTTACACACACACACACACACACACACACACACACACACACACACACACACACACACACACACACACACACACACACACACACACAGAATAGGCTTGAGAACCTCCAACCGGACAGAAGGAGAGGGGGAGCCCAGACACTTCACACCCAGGGAAAGAGCATCCAAACTGGGCTTCCAGAGAGCGAAACCCCCCCTCTCTGGAACTATCCTAACACAGCTTGACACGGCACAGCAAAACAAAGCTATCACGACAATAAGACTAAAAATGACAGGGTACCAGACGTGACACCACTTCTCATAATCTTCACTGGGAGAAACATTATGACCCAACACGTAGCAGGGGACGCTAAATAACACGACACATCATACAATGTCACAGCCACACGGCGCAACTGGGCACGTGACAAAAGAGAAGCACTCTCACACTAACACACACAAACTATATTTTCTCTGTCTTTATCGGTGTGTCCACACTTTAACTTTAACCTATGAAACTTCTGAGCCTCAGATCTGAAAGAGTGTTTACGAACATGCAATCGTGTTCAATTCTAACAGCCCATTATTTGGAGGGGTGATTCTAGTCATTTGGTGTTCAGCTGTCTGTGGATCAATAGGCACAGAACTTTCACAACTTTCAGCTTGATGCCACTATCAGAGCAATCTAAAACCATTTCAGAGATGTGCTATCTTGCCCTAGTAATTCCGCACCGTAGCTATCGAAAACAATTTCATTTGATGGCTATTATCTTGGCCTTTTTGATATCACAGATCAGTGGTTCTCAGACTTATTTGGAAGTTTTCTTGTGAGTCACCTAGTAAACAAAAACAATGTTTCAAGCCAGGATCTGCCCCTGAAGGAATAAGCCTTGAGCTAAAAGTCTGGAGACCCACAGGGTGTGTATGGTTTTGTTCCAGCCTTGCACTAACTAACAACAACTGCTTCAACTAATCAACTTATAATCAAACAGCTGACTGTCATAAATCCTTCAACCCCAATCCAAGTATACCTTAGGTACTTCAAGGTTTTTAGTTGATATTTTTTGCTCAGTGGAAGCATAGTTATTAGCATAGTAATATTGTATAGGCTGTGTTCAAACCTAGTCTGCCCTGTTGATATGAAAAGCATATTCTACCATCTGTCTCCTACCGTATTGGTCTAATGATAATTTGACTGTGTTCAGCCTTGCCATACTGACACCATGATAATAATATCCATCCACAACCCCAGCCTCTGACTCTAGAGAGAAATGGTGTTGACTCTGTATGCATGACCACAGGTGGTTGGTCAATTACATGTGAATATTCATGAGCTGTTCACCACTCCTCATTAATGATTCAAACAAAATGGCTGCCAACAAGTGACAGGGAAAATCTCAGAGTGCAGGAGGGAGGGAGGAGTGAAAGTGTGTGTGTGTAACGTGTGTGTGTGTGTGTGTATGCCTCACAATTCCTCCCACACCCCACCCCTCCTTGCCCCCCTTGCCCATACTCATGACTGTTCTAATGGCAGAGCCTGGAGAGTTAGTTGTGCTTCTTATTTCGTGTTGTTGTTGGTTCGTCAGAGCACAATTAAGTGTCACCTCCAGTGCTTCATCACGGGGGGAAATGGACTGGAACAGAACAACATCTTGGCTTTAGCCTCAGGGAAGGAATGGAGGGAGGAGAAGAGAGGAGTAGAAGAGAGGAGTAGAAGCATTGGATCGGAGGGAGGGAGGGGTAGATGCTGTGGGAGGGTCAATTAAAAGTGAAAGTTTGAAGTATTTTTTGGTGTGTGTGTGTGTGTGTGTGTGTGTGTGTGGCTGCAGTAGCCTATGTGTTTACCGTGTGAGTCGATAGGCGGAGAGGGCCAGACATTTTTTTGCGCTAACCACTTAGCGGTGATAGCTAGCCGTCTGTCTCCTGCCCTGTACGTGATTGCAGGCCTCAAAGCCTCATTGCTACTATTTTAAGACACCCTGCTCTCAAAAGACCCATAATATCCCTGTCTGCAGGCTCCTCTATTCACTGTTAGATTATACAGAATATACTATTCTATCTGTTTGCAAATGTAACCGCATGGGGAGAGATGGCTACTGTGCTGTGTCTTTCCCCCATTGACGTTTCATGTTTTGCTGAATAGGTTTAATTATACAGTATGTGCAGCCTATGTGCTTCTGCAGCACACACAGAGACAAAGTGGCTGTAAATTATCAGTTTAAGGTGATCTTACATTGTGAGGGAGAGAGAGTGAGAGAAAGAGAGAGAGGGGGAGAAAGAGAGATAGAAGAGTACATTTAAGTATGTGGCGCAGTGGTCTAAGGCACTGCATCGCAGTGCTAGCTGTGCCACTAGAGATCCTGGTTCGAATCCAGGCTCTGTCGTAGCCGGCCGCGACCGGGAGACCCATGGGGCGGCACACAATTCGTCCAGGGTAGGGGAGGGAATGGCCGGCAGGGATGTAGCTCAGTTGGTAGAGCATGGCGTTTGCAACGCCAGGGTTGTGGGTTCGATTCCCACGGGGGGCCAGTATGAATTTTTATTTTATTTTAATAATGTATGCACTCACTAACTGTAAGTCGCTCTGGATAAGAGCGTCTGCTAAATGACTAAAATGTAAAAAATTTAAGTAGATACACTGATAGGGGAAACTGCAAAGCTAAGACATAATGCATACTGTGAGACAGGAGGGTTATTTTTAGTGGACGCTACTGACTTAGTCATCATCTCTGAGGACAAATTAGTAGTCCCTATGTCATCCCTAAGTCCCTATGCCTCAGCCAGGTAGGTCTGCAGTAACAGACAGTAAGGAGGTAGATTTGGGATGTAAAAAGCCATCTCTGTTCATTGAGACCACAGAGGTTTAGAGTCTCCTTAGAGCTGCTGCTGCCTGCTGCTTCTGTCAGCTATCTCTACAGCATAGGACAGGTTTGTTTCCTTTAAAGCTGCTGCTGCCTGTTGAGCTGTCAGCTATCTCTACAGCATAGGACAGGTTTGTTTCCTTTAAAGCTGCTGCTGCCTGTTGAGCTGTCAGCTAACTCTACAGCATAGGACAGGTTTGTTTCCTTTAAAGCTGCTGCTGCCTGTTGAGCTGTCAGCTAACTCTACAGCATAGGACAGGTTTGTTTCCTTTAAAAGCTGCTGCTGCCTGTTGAGCTGTCAGCTAACTCTACAGCATAGGACAGGTTTGTTTCCTTTAACGCTGCTGCTGCCTGTTGAGCTGTCAGCTAACTCTACAGCATAGGACAGGTTTGTTTCCTTTAAAGCTGCTGCTGCCTGTTGAGCTGTCAGCTATCTCTACAGCATAGGACAGGTTTGTTTCCTTTAAAGCTGCTGCTGCCTGTTGAGCTGTCAGCTATCTCTACAGCATAGGACAGGTTTGTTTCCTGTAAAGCTGCTGCTGCCTGCTGCTTCTGTCAGCTAACTCTACAGCATAGGACAGGTTTGTTTCCTTTAAAGCTGCTGCTGCCTGTTGAGCTGTCAGCTATCTCTACAGCATAGGACAGGTTTGTTTCCTTTAAAGCTGCTGCTGCCTGTTGAGCTGTCAGCTATCTCTACAGCATAGGACAGGTTTGTTTCCTTTAAAGCTGCTGCTGCCCTGTTGAGCTGTCAGCTATCTCTACAGCATAGGACAGGTTTGTTTCCTTTAAAGCTGCTGCTGCCTGTTGAGCTGTCAGCTATCTCTACAGCATAGGACAGGTTTATTTCCTTTAAAGCTGCTGCTGCCTGTTGAGCTGTCAGCTATCTCTACAGCATAGGACAGGTTTGTTTCCTTTAAAGCTGCTGCTGCCTGTTGAGCTGTCAGCTAACTCTACAGCATAGGACAGGTTTGTTTCCTTTAAAGCTGCTGCTGCCTGTTGAGCTGTCAGCTAACTCTACAGCATAGGACAGGTTTGTTTCCTTTAAAGCTGCTGCTGCTGCCTGTTGAGCTGTCAGCTATCTCTACAGCATAGGACAGGTTTGTTTCCTGTAAAGCTGCTGCTGCCTGCTGCTTCTGTCAGCTAACTCTACAGCATAGGACAGGTTTGTTTCCTTTAAAGCTGCTGCTGCCTGTTGAGCTGTCAGCTATCTCTACAGCATAGGACAGGTTTGTTCCTTTAAAGCTGCTGCTGCCTGTTGAGCTGTCAGCTAACTCTACAGCATAGGACAGGTTTGTTTCCTTTAAAGCTGCTGCTGCCTGTTGAGCTGTCAGCTATCTCTACAGCATAGGACAGGTTTGTTTCCTTTAAAGCTGCTGCTGCCTGCTGCTTCTGTCAGCTATCTCTACAGCATAGGACAGGTTTGTTTCCTTTAAAGCTGCTGCTGCCTGTTGAGCTGTCAGCTATCTCTACAGCATAGGACAGGTTTGTTTCCTTTAAAGCTACTGCTGCCTGTTGAGCTGTCAGCTATCTCTACAGCATAGGACAGGTTTGTTTCCTTTAAAGCTGCTGCTGCCTGTTGAGCTGTCAGCTAACTCTAGAGCATAGGACAGGTTTGTTTTCTTTAAAGCTGCTGCTGCCTGTTGCGCTGTCAGCTAACTCTACAGCATAGGACAGGTTTGTTTTCTTTAAAGATGCTGCTGCCTATTGCGCTGTCAGCTAACTCTACAGAATAGGACAGGTGCCTTTCCTTTAAAGATGCTGCTGCCTGTTGCGCTGTCAGCTAACTCTACAGAATAGGACAGGTGCCTTTCATTTAAAGCTGCTGCTGCCTGTTGCGCTGTCAGCTAACTCTACAGCATAGGACAGGTTTGTTTCCTTTAAAGCTGCTGCTGCCTGTTGCGCTGTCAGCTAACTCTACAGCATAGGACAGGTGGGTTTCCTTCAAAAACGTACTGTGACTGGGCTAGGGTTGAATAGCAGGAACCGGGTTACCAAGATTTCCTGCCCAAACTCCACTCCCTTTTCCCGGGACAAATAACTGTGATAAAACGGTAAATTATAATAAATTATGTCTATGAACAGCATGACGTGAAATGGAACTGTTAAATTATGTGCAATGTCTAAATCTGGCTTCTCTACGGCCTTCTCTCTGCTATCTGCATGATCAATCATCAACGCTCATGGTGGGGGCAGACAGCGCATCTCAGTACGGAGCGCAGTTCACAATGCATGTTTCATCTCATCATGTTACGTTTCTTTCTTGTGACAGGTAGGCCTACATTATAGCCTATTCTGCAGTAATATAAAGACCGAATTAGCGTCTAATTTACACGTCACCTTATTTTTTAATTGTAAAGATGTTTTTTTACCCACAACTGAATGGCCTCACACAGCTCCAACTCATGAGAGCCAGTTTCATCATAGCGCTTGATGGATTTTGCGACTGCACTTGAATAAACTTTTAAAGTTCCTGAAATGTTCCGTATTGACCTTCATGTCTTAAAGTAATGATGTACTGTCGTTTTTCTTTGCTTATTTGACCTGTTCTTGCCATAATATGGACTTGGTCTTTTACCAAATAGGGCTATCTTCTGTAAAACCCCCCCACCTTGTCACAACACAACTGATTGGCTCAAACGCATTAAGAAGGAAATACATTTCACAAATTAACTTTTAAGAAGGCACACCTGTTAATTGAAATGCATTCCAGGTGACTACCTCATGAAGCTGGTTGAGAGAATGCCAAGAGTGTGCAAAGCTGTCATCAAGGCAAAGGGTGGCTATTTGAAGTCAAATATATTTTGATTTGTTTAACCCTTTTTTGGTTACTACATGATTCCATATGTGTTATTTCATAGTTTTGATGTCTTCACTATTATTCTACAATGTAGAAAATATTAAAAATAAAGAAAAACCCTGGAATGAGTAGGTGTGTCCAAACGTTTGACTGGTACTGTATATATATGTTCTCTTTCAGGTAATAAATTCAATGCAGTATTGGTGCTTCGAGGGGCTAGTCAAAGACCACATCACCTCCTCCCTCCCCGACACACTCACCTACCGCCCGACAGATCCACAGACGACGCAATCGCCATTGCACTGCACACTGCCCTCACCCACCTGGACAAGAGGAATTCATATGTGAGGATGCTGTTCATCGACTACAGCTCGGCCTTCAATACCATAGTGCCCTCTAAGCTCACCACAAACCTCACAGCCCTGGGACTGAACTCCTCCATATGCAACTGGGTCCTGGACTTCCTGACGGGCATTCCACAGGTGGTGAAGGTTGGCAACATTACCTCCTCCACACTGATTCTCTACATGGGGGCCCTACAAGGGTGAGTCCTCAGTCCCCTCCTGTACTCCCTGTATACCCACGACTGAGTGGCCTCACACAGCTCCAACTCAATCATCAAGTTCGCTGACGACCCGACGAGACGGCCTACAGGGAGGAGGTAGGCACTCTGACGGTATGTGGTGCCAGGTAAACAACCTCTCCCTTAACGTCAGCAAAACAAAGGAGACTGGCCAATTGCAAAAACTAACAGACTGGCCAATAGCCCAGACCATCAGGCTGCTGAATAGTCACTGTATAAAAATGTAAAATAGGCCAGTCTGTTAGTTTTTGCCCAAATTTGCTAGCCTACACCAGCATCACATGTTCTCTCCCTGCTTTATCACGGTTTGAACGAGGTGCGTAATTCCAGTCCATATAATACAGTATAATACAATACAGGAGCTTGTTTCATTTATTTACCCAAGAGAACATATACAGTGGGGAAAAAAAGTATTTAGTCAGCCACCAATTGTGCAAGTTCTCCCACTTAAAAAGATGAGAGAGGCCTGTAATTTTCATCATAGGTACACGTCAACTATGACAGACAAAATGAGAAAAAAATATCCAGAAAATCACATTGTAGGATTTTTAATGAATTTATTTGCAAATTATGGTGGAAAATAAGTATTTGGTCAATAACAAAAGTTTCTCAATACTTTGTTATATACCCTTTGTTGGCAATGACACAGGTCAAACGTTTTCTGTAAGTCTTCACAAGGTTTTCACACACTGTTGCTGGTATTTTGGCCCATTCCTCCATGCAGATCTCCTCTAGAGCAGTGATGTTTTGGGGCTGTCGCTGGGCAACACGGACTTTCAACTCCCTCCAAAGATTTTCTATGGGGTTGAGATCTGGAGACTGGCTAGGCTACTCCAGGACCTTGAAATGCTTCTTACGAAGCCACTCCTTCGTTGCCCGGGCGGTGTGTTTGGGATCATTGTCATGCTGAAAGACCCAGCCACGTTTCATCTTCAATGCCCTTGCTGATGGAAGGAGGTTTTCACTCAAAATCTCACGATACATGGCCCCATTCATTCTTTCCTTTACACGGATCAGTCATCCTGGTCCCTTTGCAGAAAAACAGCCCCAAAGCATGATGTTTCCACCCCCATGCTTCACAGTAAGTATGGTGTTCTTTGGATGCAACTCAGCATTCTTTGTCCTCCAAACACGA
The DNA here is from genome assembly GCA_036851935.1 of Coregonus suidteri. Classification (NCBI taxonomy): domain Eukaryota; kingdom Metazoa; phylum Chordata; class Actinopteri; order Salmoniformes; family Salmonidae; genus Coregonus; species Coregonus suidteri. The sequence continues at coordinate 48,478 of JAGTTL010000290.1, read as the reverse complement.
CGAGTTGAGTTTTTACCAAAAAGTTATATTTTGGTTTCATCTGACCATATGACATTCTCCCAATCCTCTTCTGTATCATCCAAATGCACTCTAGCAAACTTCAGACGGGCCTGGACATGTACTGGCTTAAGCAGGGGGACACGTCTGGCACTGCAGGATTTGGGTCCCTGGCGGCGTAGTGTGTTACTGATGGTAGGCTTTGTTACTTTGTTCCCAGCTCTCTGCAGGTCATTCACTAGGTCCCCCTGTGTGGTTCTGGGATTTTTGCTCACCGTTCTTGTGATCATTTTGACCCCATGGGGTGAGATCTTGCGTGGAGCCCCAGATCGAGGGAGATTATCAGTGGTCTTGTATGTCTTCCATTTCCTAATAATTGCTCCCACAGTTGATTTCTTCAAACCAAGCTGCTTACCTATTGCAGATTCAGTCTTCCCAGCCTGGTGCAGGTCTACAATTTTGTTTCTGGTGTCCTTTGACAGCTCTTTGGTCTTGGCCATAGTGGAGTTTGGAGTGTGACTGTTTGAGGTTGTGGACAGGTGTCTTTTATACTGATAACAAGTTCAAACAGGTGCCATTAATACAGGTAACGAGTGGAGGACAGAGGAGCCTCTTAAAGAAGAAGTTACAGGTCTGTGAGAGCCAGAAATCTTGCTTGTTTGTAGGTGACCAAATACTTATTTTCCACCATAATTTGCAAATAAATTCATTAAAAATCCTACAATGTGATTTTCTGGATTTTTTTCTCTCAATTTGTCTGTCATAGTTGACGTGTACCTATGATGAAAATTACAGGCCTCTCTCATCTTTTTAAGTGGGAGAACTTGCACAATTGGTGGCTGACTAAATACTTTTTTTCCCCACTGTAGCTAGCTACATCTATGGGCTTTTATGTTTTTCTGTTGTGTGTAATGTGCGGTCGCCTATACTGTATATCATTGGCTATGTATTGGATAACGGCACAAACATTTGGGCTTTTTTGGGCTTGGGTTCATAAAATGTCTTTAATGTAGGGCTCATGAAATGTATTTCATGTATGGCTTATCAGGCTCAGGTAGCATCAGGCTTGAATTTTCATCAAAGCTCTAATCAATTCCAGACATCTGATATGCTTTATATGCTTCCAGTTTTGATGGGAAATACCGGGTTACCCGGGAGAAAAGTGATTTATTCTCGGGATGGAACCTTTGTAAAATACCAGGAAAATATTCAGCCTGAGACTGGGCTCTTTTCTCCTTGTTCCATCTCTCTCTCGCACTCTTTCGGTCGCTCCTTCCCTCTCTCTCTCCATGTCTCTCTCTCTCTCTCTCTCTCTCTCCATGTCTCTCTCTCTCCATGTCTATCCCCCTCTCTCTCTCTCTCTCGAAAAGAGAGAGTGGCTCACAGTCATGTCTCATTACAGATCTGAGTGATTGGGCTAAATGCAGGAATCCGTGATTCCCCTCAGCCCTCCTCTGATTTGTTTAGTTATCACTTATCCTGAGCCGACCCCCGGAGAAATCTCAGCTCTGAAGTCTGTGTGTGTGTGTATGAAAGAGAGCTGAACACCCTGCAGACCCCTAGAAGTCAATCACACATCAAAATCCAACCAAAAAACAAACAGTCTAACTCTCACCAGGAGTGATTCAACCACAGTTACCATGACAACCCACAGCTGACTCACCACCCCTTTAGTGGGAGTGTGGTAGAGGCACAGTTGCCAGGACAACCCGTGGTGTAGCCTACGATGGTATTGGTAGGGAGTCAAATGAGAACCCTGGGCACTGTGCTGCGACGGAAACGTGTATGTGGACTTGGTATGTGGACCTGCTGCTGAGAGGTGACTGAGTGACAGTTTGGGCTATCTTGATCTCCAGATATCCTACAGTATGAAACATCACTCTGAATCCAGATCTCTTTTATTCACATCCAATAGCTGTGAGGGTGCAGACAGCAGTGACGGAGATGACTGTGGTTAAGGTAGTGACCCTCACTGTCCTGGGTACTGTTGTTACTTCATCTATGACTGTGACGGTGTGGACAATCGTAACGGAGTTGACTGTAGTTACGGAGGTGACCATTGTTGTTCCTGTTATTATTTAATAATATATATTCCAAATCTACAGTAGTCACGGCACTGACAACGGTGACGGAGGTGACTGTAGTATACAGAGGTTGTTGACCAGGTGGGTGTGTCCTTACCGTTGAGGGGGAAGGCGTTGAAGCGGGCGATGTCCAGCGAGCAGGGTTTGTGGGTGACGGCAGTGGTGACGGACTCATACGGATTGTCCTCATCCTCCGGTAGGAACACGTCAAGGGAGGGTGATGGGACGATCTCCGCCAAGCGCTTCGAATCCTGATAGGGGAGAGAGAGAGAGTGCGTGAGAGAGAGAGAGAGAAAGAGAGAGAGAGATAAAGAGAGAGAGAAAGATACATGGTGAGAATGTCGTGGGTAGTTTCACGTGTGGAAGTGACAGAAAATGTGTGTGTACAGTGGGGGAAAAAAGTATTTAGTCAGCCACCAATTGTGCAAGTTCTCCCACTTAAAAAGATGAGAGAGGCCTGTAATTTTCATCATAGGTACACGCCAACTATGACAGACAAAATGAGAATTTTTTTTCCAGAAAATCACATTGTAGGATTTTTAATGAATTTATTTGCAAATTATGGTGGAAAATAAGTATTTGGTCAATAACAAAAGTTTCTCAATACTTTGTTATATACCCTTTGTTGGCAATGACACAGGTCAAACGTTTTCTGTAAGTCTTCACAAGGTTTTCACACACTGTTGCTGGTATTTTGGCCCATTCCTCCATGCAGATCTCCTCTAGAGCAGTGATGTTTTGGGGCTGTCGCTGGGCAACACAGACTTTCAACTCCCTCCAAAGATTTTCTATGGGGTTGAGATCTGGAGACTGGCTAGGCCACTCCAGGACCTTGAAATGCTTCTTACGAAGCCACTCCTTCGTTGCCCGGGCGGTGTGTTTGGGATCATTGTCATGCTGAAAGACCCAGCCACGTTTCATCTTCAATGCCCTTGCTGATGGAAGGAGGTTTTCACTCAAAATCTCACAATACATGGCCCCATTCATTCTTTCCTTTACACGGATCAGTCGTCCTGGTCCCTTTGCAGAAAAAACAGCCCCAAAGCATGATGTTTCCACCCCCATGCTTCACAGTAGGTATGGTGTTCTTTGGATGCAACTCAGCATTCTTTGTCCTCCAAACACGACGAGTTGAGTTTTTTTACCAAAAAGTTCTATTTTGGTTTCATCTGACCATATGACATTCTCCCAATCCTCTTCTGGATCATCCAAATGCACTCTAGCAAACTTCAGACGGGCCTGGACATGTACTGGCTTAAGCAGGGGGACACGTCTGGCACTGCAGGATTTGAGTCCCTGGCGGCGTAGTGTGTTACTGATGGTAGGCTTTGTTACTTTGGTCCCAGCTCTCTGCAGGTCATTCACTAGGTCCCCCCGTGTGATTCTGGGATTTTTGCTCACCGTTCTTGTGATCATTTTGACCCCACGGGGTGAGATCTTGCGTGGAGCCCCAGATCGAGGGAGATTATCAGTGGTCTTGTATGTCTTCCATTTCCTAATAATTGCTCCCACAGTTGATTTCTTCAAACCAAGCTGCTTACCTATTGCAGATTCAGTCTTCCCGGCCTGGTGCAGGTCTACAATTTTGTTTCTGGTGTCTTTTGACAGCTCTTTGGTCTTGGCCATAGTGGAGTTTGGAGTGTGACTGTTTGAGGTTGTGGACAGGTGTCTTTTATACTGATAACAAGTTCAAACAGGTGCCATTAATACAGGTAACGAGTGGAGGACAGAGGAGCCTCTTAAAGAAGAAGTTACAGGTCTGTGAGAGCCAGAAATCTTGCTTGTTTGTAGGTGACCAAATACTTATTTTCCACCATAATTTGCAAATAAATTCATTAAAAATCCTACAATGTGATTTTCTGGAAAGAAAATGCTCAATTTGTCTGTCATAGTTGACGTGTACCTATGATGAAAATTACAGGCCTCTCTCATCTTTTTAAGTGGGAGAACTTGCACAATTGGTGGCTGACTAAATACTTTTTTCCCCCACTGTATGTACATTGACAGGCACTGCCAATGTTCAATGTATAACCTTGAATGTTGGATCAACAATGTTTGTTTACTGCCCTTGGTACCATCAGATCACACAAACAACCCACCATCATAAATCATCCACCTCAAGGACATGGTTCAATTCAAACACTGCTCAGGCCTGCTCCCCCTACTAAATCTAAGGAGTTGCTTGTATTGCACTTGATTTAATAAGCAGTGGCACCACCAGATAGATAGAGAGGAAATACACAGATTTAGCAACAAAAAAAAAGCTCAACTGTGACAGTATTAGTATTTTTTCTTCTTCTATCTTTCTTTATAACCCTGTGTAATCAGATGTTGATATAGTAGTAAGACTGGCGACCACATTTCCCAGGGTCCCCCTCTACTACTGAGAGGAGATAACCATCACCCTCGCTGAGGCTTCTGGCCCCTGTCAAATGACATAGGGCAAAACCAGACAGCATGACGGTCTCAAGTGTAGTTTCTGAGAAAAATAGCCTGTTGCTCCCTTCAAGTCAAAATAGAAGAAACCATGAGATCATCCTTCCACGACTCCATTGCAACTGAGCCAAAATGGCCGGTTTCCTGTGTGCAATGCGTTTCATATTGTTCCATTCCTGTGACAGTGTGGAAAGGTTGAGACCCAGCGGGTTTACAGAAAAGCCCTTGGAACTAAATGTCCCTGTCTATATGGCATATGTGTACCCATGCCAAATGAAAACACAACAGTGAGCAATGGAGGGCGCAGGAAAGGCAGACATTTCTCACCAGAGACGCATGGGCAATAGATGCCTGTGTTTTCCCATAATGCACCACTCCATGCTGAGATGTCGCCCGGGTCACCCCGCCGTATTTGGTTGCCGTGGCGATGGGGGTGTGGCGTTGCCCATGCCTCACCCCTGGTGTGTTCATTTCCCCTGAACCCTATCGACTCCCCCCTCCTCGTTGTCTCACTCTGACAGCCATTAGTCTTCCTGTTAGCTGCTTCTACTACATTATCCAGACACCACTGGGCCATCAATCACGCACTGAGCGTGTGCAGAGAGGATTAATCATCCTCTCTGATAGAACGATCACTCCCTAGATAATCTGTCTCGTGTACACACACACACAGACACACACACGTTCAATACTCAATGTGTCCTATTACTAGCCAATATAAAACTTCAGTGTATGTACTCCCTTTCTCACACACAAACACACATGTTGCACACATACACAAAAGACCAGCAGGTCTATTCAATTTGAGTCACATTACTCTAGCCCATGTAAAGCACCAGCCGGTGATGTCAAACAGCAATAGTATGGGTTAACTTTTCACGTCAATATGCTTACAGTCATCAGAAGTAATTAAATTCCATAAAGCAATTACACTCCATAAAAAAATTGAGACAAAAAGTGTGGCCCTGCAAATTGAGTCCCCTTATCGGTTATAGCCTACACCCTTTATACTGGGATTCCATGATACACGAAGAACCCAAGAAAGAGTCTGTGTCCCAAATGGCATCCTATTTCCTATAAAGTGCAATACTTTTGACCAGAACCCTACTGCATGTGCCCTGGTCAAAAGTAGTGCACTATAAAGGAAATAGGGTGCCAACTGGGACGTAACCTTTCTCTGGAGCTGTCATCGGTTCCCCTTCTGGGGCTTATTAGACAACTTGGGCTCTTTGTGTGATAGATTAATTTTGTATTTTAAAAATAATGACTAAAGGATTTCACCCCAAATACAGTATAAATGTGTGAACGGTGTTAGAGTTATAATGTAGTGTCAACCCACTAACAGAGGGGGGGAGTTAGAAACTGCTGAGACAACATTCCAGGAGGAAGGAGACTTAGAAGTATTTAAACATTATGTACTGTGGAAATATACAGATCGCCTAAAGGTGGGCAGAGCAAAGTGCCTTTGTGTGAAGTGGTATAAAAGCTGTATATGTGTTTTTTTTGGCGGCAGAGGTCTCCATGATTAAACATACAGATAATTCTTGCTGGTTGTGGACCTTGAATTATTCATGATTAAAACCAGAGCCTTACAACCGCTGGTAATGATTCAAGCTTAGGTTTAATGAGACAGAGAGAAATTCTCGTGACAAATGGTCCTTCGAGCCGGATCTCAAAATACGTCTTTATTGTTCTGAGGACACCGAAAACCGTGCATGGGCGGATGATAGCATCCGTATAGAATAGACCTGGCCTTTGACGTTAAGGTTATAAACAGGCCGGTGATGAACTTACAGTGGGGGAAAAAAGTATTTAGTCAGCCACCAATTGTGCAAGTTCTCCCACTTAAAAAGATGAGAGAGGCCTGTAATTTTCATCATAGGTACACGTCAACTATGACAGACAAATTGAGGACAAAAAATCCAGAAAATCACATTGTAGGAGTTTTTATGAATTTATTTGCAAATTATGGTGGAAAATAAGTATTTGGTCACCTACAAACAAGCAAGATTTCTGGCTCTCACAGACCTGTAACTTCTTCTTTAAGAGGCTCCTCTGTCCTACACTCGTTACCTGTATTAATGGCACCTGTTTGAACTTGTTATCAGTATAAAAGACACCTGTCCACAACCTCAAACAGTCACACTCCAAACTCCACTATGGCCAAGACCAAAGAGCTGTCAAAGGACACCAGAAACAAAATTGTAGACCTGCACCAGGCCGGGAAGACTGAATCTGCAATAGGTAAGCAGCTTGGTTTGAAGAAATCAACTGTGGGAGCAATTATTAGGAAATGGAAGACATACAAGACCACTGATAATCTCCCTCGATCTGGGGCTCCACGCAAGATCTCACCCTGTGGGGTCAAAATGATCACAAGAACGGTGAGCAATAATCCCAGAACCACACGGGGGGACCTAGTGAATGACCTGCAGAGAGCTGGGACCAAAGTAACAAAGCCTACCATCAGTAACACACTACGCCGCCAGGGACTCAAATCCTGCAGTGACAGACGTGTCCCCCTGCTTAAGCCAGTACATGTCCAGGCCCGTCTGAAGTTTGCTAGAGTGCATTTGGATGATCCAGAAGAGGATTGGGAGAATGTCATATGGTCAGATGAAACCAAAATATAACTTTTTGGTAAAAACTCAACTCGTCATGTTTGGAGGACAAAGAATGCTGAGTTGCATCCAAAGAACACCATCACTTCTGTGAAGCATGGGGGTGGAAACATCATGCTTTGGGGCTGTTTTTCTGCAAAGGGACCAGGACGACTGATCCGTGTAAAGGAAAGAATGAATGGGGCCATGTATCGTGAGATTTTGAGTGAAAACCTCCTTCCATCAGCAAGGGCATTGAAGATGAAACGTGGCTGGGTCTTTCAGCATGACAATGATCCCAAACACACCGCCCGGGCAACGAAGGAGTGGCTTCGTAAGAAGCATTTCAAGGTCCTGGAGTGGCCTAGCCAGTCTCCAGATCTCAACCCCATAGAAAATCTTTGGAGGGAGTTGAAAGTCTGTGTTGACCAGCGACAGCCCCAAAACATCACTGCTCTAGAGGAGATCTGCATGGAGGAATGGGCCAAAATACTAGCAACAGTGTGTGAAAACCTTGTGAAGACTTACAGAAAACGTTTGACCTGTGTCATTGCCAACAAAGGGTATATAACAAAGTATTGAGAAACTTTTGTTATTGACCAAATACTTATTTTCCACCATAATTTGCAAATAAATTCATTAAAAATCCTACAATGTGATTTCTGGATTTTTTTTCTCATTTTGTCTTTCATAGTTGACGTGTACCTATGATGAAAATTACAGGCCTCTCTTATCTTTTTAAGTGGGAGAACTTGCACAATTGGTGGCTGACTAAATACTTTTTTCCCCCACTGTATGAACAATAAAGACGTTGACGAGATCTGAAAAAGCATTTAAATCCCAACTGCAAGGATGAGGTCAGTAATTGTTATTCATGGTTTTTGGGGAAAAGTTTTGAACTTGTATAAGAATACTGTTGTAATTATTGTGAAGGGCAGAGAATAATTACCAAAATCTCATAAGACTTGCCATATTCTAGAGTGGTATAAAGGAAGGAACGAGGTCCGAAATGACTCAAGGTAATAGGCCTATACCAAAATAAACTAGTTAATATTGAGATTGTACAAGATACAGTCTTTACAATATAAACCGGAAGGGAGATAATTATCATTGTGTGAGATAGATACATTTAAACAAGTCAAGAGTCATAAACAACTGGGGATTTGCTCTAACTCTGTCTGTTTCATGAAACTAGAGCTTTACGACCTCTGGGTTATGGATAGTGTTAGCAAAAAATCATATAAGGTTGTATACGTGTGAGACCTAATGATCAATCGAAATACGCAATAATTGTTTAAAGGAAGGGACTAAAATAGGTCGCGTGAGAAAAAAATGGTTGTCCCATCCGTTTCATGAAACTGGGGTCTTAAAAAACTCTGGGTTACGGGTTGAATAATTTAAATGGTTGATTACAAAAGCTGATCATAACATTTGCTCAAAAGTCACACCTAATAATAAGTCCCAAGGAAAATAATTATTGATTGAATTATTACTAAACGGGGGGATTTCTTCTTTTTCTACCATGGGAAATAAATATTCTAAAGAGGTCCGAGAATTAACGGGGGATGAAAGATATATGTTAGGAAGGGATCAAAGAAATATGTATTATGGATCCATTTGGGAGAAGAGGTATGGATTTATTGGGCATCTCGATGTAGAGAAATTAGAGGCTATGATTAGACAGATGCATGTAAACTGTGGAACGGATTTCAAGAAACAGCGAGGGGAGGGGCTAGACACAGCGAGAGTATGGCTTTTGGAGGCTCGGAAGAGAGAGGAAGGACAGAGAAGGAAAAAGGGAGTTATGCAGAAAGAAAATGAAGTAAAAGTTTAAGTTTCAGTGCCTCCCCCAGAGCAGAAAGGTTATATCCAGTTTTAGCAGAGCAGGTTTGGAAAGAAAACCTTGATGATAACGTTGTTGTGTGTAGGAGAAAATTAGGACTGGTCCCCGCACCTCCTCCACCATATGACGGCCAAGCCGGAATGTTGGAAGAAGGGGAAGGGGGGGGGGGGGGGGGGGGGGGGGGGGGGGGGGAGTAGGGGGAGGCCAGTAAAGATAAGAAAGAGGGGGAAGTTTTAGAGAAAGAACTTACAGAACTCAGGGAGAGTAGGGAGGAAATATACAGGCTGAGAAAAGAACTGAATAGAGAAAGAGAGACAGGAAAGGCTAGAGAATTTAAAAACAGAGAGTTGAAGAGATTAGAAGACTATAATAAGCCAGGGAAAAGAGAGTGGTTAGATGATGAGGAAGAAGATGAACAATACCCTCTGATAGCCTTGCCAAACCCAAGGGCTGGGGAGGAACATGCACCAGACACACTGGATGTGTATAGGGCATGGACACAGCGAGATGTGGTAAGAGCTATAGAGGGTGTAGTGCACCCTAAAACAGGAATAGAAGGGTTCAGGAGGGACTTGGAGAGTCTAGCAGCAAGCTTTAAGCTAAACACAAGGGAAATTGAGAGGGCAGTCAGAACGCTAGTTGGGAAAGATTGGGCAGCAGTTCGGGGGCAGTGGGTTTCAGGGGATGCCAATGGAGCAGTCTTGCCATGGGCAGATGATGGGCAATATGTTGGGAAAATAACTGAGTTGTGTAATAATTTAAGGGAACATTTCCATCGACATGCTGACTTCTCCAAAGTACATGAGTGTAAACAGGAAGACAGTGAGACCATCAGCCAATACTTAGAAAGACTGAGAAATGTATTTAACGCAAATAGTGGCATACCTGAGCCTCCCCAGGGGCAGGGAAATTATACTCCGTACCATCAGCAGCTGAAAATAGCGTTCCTCAGTGGAATGAGACCAGAAATAAGCAGGAATATTAAAAGGGCTTTAGTGGGATGGGGAACTACTTCGTTTGCTGAGGTTAAGAGATATGCAATCCATCATGAGCAGAATAATAGACAGGACAGGGTAAGAAAAGAACAGAAGGGAGCAGAGTATTTAATGACCACTCTAGGGGAAATAGCTGGTAGAGGTAGAACTCCAGAAGAGAGGGGAGAAAGCCCTCACTCTTTCCTGCCCTATGGGGGAGGAAATAAGTGCTTTAACTGTAACAAGAGAGGGCACTTTGCCAGAGAGTGTAAGGCCCCGTGTAAATACTGTAACAAGACAGGCCATAACCATCGCGACTGCAGACATAAAGGAAAGAGTAAGCGAGATAATCGGGGAAGAGAAGGAGAAAGGACCTAAAGACGCCCATCGCCCAGTTCCGGTAAGGAGGAAGAGGAAGATGAAGCATAACTAGAACAAGGGGAAGATAGTAGTACAGATAGTGGAGGAAAGGGGTCTGAGGAACCCATTGATACGGGGTGTGAAGTGTTTGAATTGGCAACGATTGAATTGGCTCTGCAGCAAGAACAGAAACCATACCTCACCTTAACAGTACTTGGAAAAAATATTAAATTATTGTGTGACACAGGGGCATGTCGCACAGCGATCTGTGCAGCCGACAAGCCCGAAGGAATTAGAATTAATGGGGAAAAAATCATGGTACGCTCGACCTCGGGATTTCAATTTATAGAACGATTATCGGCCCCTGTGACTTTACAACATGAAGATTCAGGGGGAAAGGTATGCATACCTGTACTTGTATCAAGCCTGTGTCCAGTCAATTTACTAGGAAGAGATGCCATGACTCAGTTGAACGTAGCTGTGAAGCCGACTCTGAGGGGTATGAAGGCATACAGTGGGGAGAACAAGTATTTGATACACTGCAGATTTTGCAGGTTTTCCTACTTACAAAGCATCCAGAAAATCACATTATGATTTTTAAGTAAATAATTTGCATTTTATTGCATGACATAAGTATTTGATACATCAGAAAAGCAGAACTTAATATTTGGTACAGAAACCTTTGTTTGCAATTACAGAGATAATACGTTTCCTGTAGGTCTTGACCAGGTTTGCACACACTGCAGCAGGGATTTTGTCCCTCTCCTCCATACAGACCTTCTCCAGATCCTTCAGGTTTCGGGGATGCCAAAAATACTGCTGGGCAATACGGACATTCAGCTCCCTCCAAAGATTTTCTATTGGGTTCAGGTCTGGAGACTGGCTAGGCCACTCCAGGACCTTGAGATGCTTCTTACGGAGCCACTCCTTAGTTGCCCTGGCTGTGTGTTTCGGGTCGTTGTCATGCTGGAAGACCCAGCCACGACCCACCTTCAATGCTCTTACTGAGGGAAGGAGGTTGTTGGCCAAGATCTCGCGATACATGGCCCCATCCATCCTCCCCTCAATACGGTGCAGTCGTCCTGTCCCCTTTGCAGAAAAGCATCCCCAAAGAATGATGTTTCCACCTCCATGCTTCATGGTTGGGATGGTGTTCTTGGGGTTGTACTCATCCTTCTTCTTCATCCAAACACGGCCAGTGGAGTTTAGACCAAAAAGCTCAATTTTTGTCTCATCAGACCACATGTCCTTCTCCCATTCCTCCTCTGGATCATCCAGATGGTCATTGGCAAACTTCAGATGGGCCTGGACATGCGCTGGCTTGAGCAGGGGGACCTTGCGTGCGCTGCAGGATTTTAATCCATGATGGCGTAGTGTGTTACTAATGGTTTTCTTTGAGACTGTGGTCCCAGCTCTCTTCAGGCCATTGACCAGGTCCTGCCGTGTAGTTCTGGGCTGATCCCTCACCTTCCTCATGATCATTGATGCCCCACGAGGTGAGATCTTGCATGGAGCCTCAGACCGAGGGTGATTGACCGTCATCTTGAACTTCTTCCATTTTCTATGGAATAATAATTGCGCCAACAGTTGTTGCCTTCTCACAAAGCAGCTTGCCTATTGTCCTGTAGCCCATCCCAGCCTTGTGCAGGTCTACAATTGTATCCCTGATGTCCTTACACAGCTCTCTGGTCTTGGCCATTGTGGAGAGGTTGGAGTCTGTTTGATTGAGTGTATGGACAGGTGTCTTTTATACAGGTAACGAGTTCAAACAGGTGCAGTTAATACAGGTAATGAGTGGAGAACAGGAGGGCTTCTTAAAGAAAAACTAACAGGTCTGTGAGAGCCGGAATTCTTACTGGTTGGTAGGTGATCAAATACTTATGTCATGCAATAAAATGCAAATTAATTACTTAAAAATCATACAATGTGATTTTCTGGATTTTTGTTTCTGGATTTTTGTTTTTGTTTTAGATTCCGTCTCTCACAGTTGAAGTGTACCTATGATAAACATTACAGACCTCTACATGCTTTGTAAGTAGGAAAATCTGCAAAATCAGCTGTGTATCAAATACTTGTTCTCCCCACTGTATTTAGTAAGGGATAATATGGTAGTGAGCAGGGAGGGAGAACCATGCTATTGGTATAGCCAGGATCTGCTAAGAGGGGGACTTACGGACATACCGAAATCACTAATAGACCCAGCAAATGATTTAGTGATTGGATCAACCAAGATGACAGTTGATGACTTACACTGTACATTATGGTATAATGAGCACCCAGGCCCTAACCCAGGTTATGAGGAAGAATTATTAAAAACCACAGAAAGAACAATTGGGTTAAAATGGGTTCACTATGATAAAAAAAAACGTGCAGCTGTAGAGGTGGAGTTGGGACCACAGAGCCAGAGACTGTACAGAGAAAAGTGGAGCCCCCATGTTTCCCTAGTGAAAGAACCTTCAGAGGAATGGTTATCACTAGGTAAATGGGGAAAACAGGGGAAAAACATCACTGACTGGCAGGATACACCAAATGGGGATCAGTATAGCCACTCCACTGGGAGATACAGAAGAAAGTTGAATTGGAGAGCAAAAACCCAACCCGGGGTCCACCTAGAGACAAGTTTTGACGAATGACAGGAAGACATTTTCTTAATTCAGGAACAGGAAGATGAGTTAGCAGCAATTCCGTTCAAATTATGGTCACAAGGACCTGCCGATGTGGGACTAATTAAGGGGGTAGCTCCAGTACAAGTGGTTCCTCGATCCGATCACAGGCCATATCAAAAGCAATATCCTATGAAGCCAGAAGCAATAAATGGGATAACACCTACATTTGAGCATTTACTTAAGGGAGGGGTGATAATTCCTGGAGATGAGGTACAATGCAACTCTCCAGTATTTCCTGTTAAAAAGGCAGCACCTAGCGCCGACTGGAGGATGGCCATGGACTTGCAGGGGGTTAATAAAAATATAATTCCCAGAGCTCCATGTGTACCAGATCCACATACATTGCTGAACCAATTGATACCAGAGAACTCCTATTTTACGGTGATTGATTTAGCGAATGCTTTCTTTAGTATCCCAGTTCATCCAGATAGTCAGGGGTGGTTTGGCTTTACATTCCAGGGAAGGAAATGGACTTATGCTAGGATGCCACAAGGCTACTCAGAAAGTCCTACAATCTTTGCCCAGGCTATAACTAGGAATTTGGGAAAGTTTGAACCTCAGGAAGGAAGCCAAATGTTGGTTTATGTAGATGATATTCTATTAGCTAATCCCACTCAGGAGGGATGTAAGAGGGATACAATCGAATTGTTAATCTTCCTGGCAGAACAGGGACACAAAGTGAGCAAAAATAAACTTCAACTTTGGCAGAGCGAGGTGATTTACTTAGGACACACCATAACTCAGGAGGGGCGAATGTTAAACTCATCCAGAAAAACTGCTATACTTGGAGTGCCAAAACCGTTAAACAAGAAACAAATGATGAGCTTTTTGGGGATGATAAACTACTGTAGAGCTTGGGTACCACATTATGCACTGCATACTGGGAAGTTAAGTGATCTTATCTATGGGAAGGCAATGGCATCCCATGATAAAATCATTTGGAACTCCGAGGCGGAGGAACAATTTATAGAGATAAAAGAGTTGCTCACTTCTCAAACAGCCTTAGCTTTTCCTAGATATGACAGGCCTTTTACCCAAATGGTGGACTGTAGGGAAGGATATATGACATTGGTCTTGACTCAGAAACATGGGGATAAGAACAAACCCATTGCATATTATTAATCTAAGTTGGACCAAGTAGCACAAGCAATGCCTCTATGTTTACAGTCTGTGGTAGCTGCAGCTCAGGCGGTGCAAGATTCGGCATCAATAGTTTTGTACCACGATTTAACCCTAAGAGTTCCGCATGCAGTATCCATACTATTGTTGGAGCATAAGATGGCCTATATGTCACCCGCTATACATTTATCTTGTATGATAATCCTGTTAAATATGCCTAATCTGACCATAGAACGGTGTACAACTCTAAACCCCTCTACTCTGGTTCCTATTGCAATAGATGGCAGCCCACATGATTGTATAACTGAAACGGAGAAACGTGTGTTGCCAAGACCTGACTTGAAAGACCTACCCTTAGTAGATGGGGAAGTGACTATGTTTGTTGATGGTTCATCTACAAAAAACCCTGATGGTACGAATGCTACAGGATATGCAGTTGTAACAGAGACAGACGTCTTGGAAGCTGAATCGTTACCTAGAAATTATTCTGCACAACAGGCCGAGATAGTGGCTCTCACTTGGGCATGTCATTTGGGTAAAGGGAAAAAGATTACTATTTACACCGATAGTGCCTATTCATTTAATACAGTACACATATTTGCTGCACAATGGAGAAACCATTGCACATGCCCAGTTAATTTTGAATCTTTTAGATGCTGTACTCCTACCAGAGAAGTTAGCTATCTGTAAATGTGATGCTCATACTAAAGGTGTAGATAGCATAAGCAACGGCAACAGAAAGGCAGATGAGGAAGCGAAGAAGGCAGGCCTCAAACCACAAGCACCCACATACTTACATCTGAAAGAAGAAGTGAACATTGATAAAACATTACTGATGGAGAGCCAGTTGAGAGCACCAATGAAGGAAGTGACCAAATGGGAGAAAATAGGAGCAGTCAAGAAGGGGGAAATTTGGCATCAGGGTAATTTACCTATATTACCAAAATCTCTGTTTAGATATGCAGCAATTTTGATACATGGGCAAAGCCATGTATCAACCGGGGGGATGGTGGAAATAATTAGAAAGCACTTTGTAGCGTACGGAATAACAAATTACTTTAAAATGTTTTGTTCTAGGTGTGTTATATGTGCATAAAGTAATCATCAAGGAAAGCAGAAAGCATCAAAAGGGGAATTTCCCCAGGCCAGATATCCATTCCAACAGTTGGAAATGGATTTTATAGAACTTACAAGAAGTGAAGGAAAGAAATGGTGCTTGACTGTAATAGACAAGTACACCAAATGGGTAGAAGTGTTTCCAACCTCCTCCGCTGATGCATTAACAGTAGCTAAAGCTTTATGTCAGGAAATAATCCATAGATTTGGATTGCCAGAAACGATCTATTCCGACAATGGATCTCACTTCGCCAACCAGGTGATAGATAATATTGTACAGAAGTTACATATTAATATGAAGAAACATTGTTCATATCATCCGGAATCAGCGGGTTTGATTGAACGCACTAATTCGATGATTAAATCACGTCTGAGAAAAACGCACATGAGTACAGGAAGAAATTGGGTACAATGTCTACCAATAGTATTAATGACGATTAGGGTAACACCAGATAAAGATGGGTTATCCCCCTTTGAAAAAGTGTTTGGGAGACCATATAGAATGCCCGAGTTAGGCAGACTAGAGCAGGCAGACATAGAAGTAGAAGAGACGTTGGCAGAACATATGAGGAGACTGTTCATTAACCAAACACGTATGTCAAAGATTTTGTGCCCCACAGGAGAACTAAAGGAGAGGGTAACCCACTCTATCCAACCAGGTGACTGGGTGTGGATACAATCCCTAAAGAAGAAAGACTGGAAGCAGCCCCGTTGGGAAGGCCCCTATCAGGTTTTATTGGTCACCGCTTTTGCCATTAGAATAGCAGAAAGAGCAACCTGGGTCCACGTTACACACTGCAAAAAGGTAAGAACACATACAAGCACCACTGAACACACGCAGAGTTAGAGAGAAGAACTGAACCAATAGGGTCCGGGGATCACCTCTGTTAACGAAGATCTCCTACCCCGACCTATCATCACTGTAGTGTGTTCTTAGGGTGTGAGTATGGGGTGGTACCAAGCAGAAGGACTAAGGGCAGGAGAGGGTTGGCGGTTTTGGGGAATATGGGTGACCCTGAGCTGCATCATAGTCTCGGCAATGGTCCTGATATGTCAAGATCCACCACCACCCCGCACCAATTACGCTATGCCCTTACCATTGTTAAGAAATAAAAGGGAAGCGACCCGACATACTGACCGTCAAGGATGAGTGACCTACAAAATAGGAGTCAGAGAAGGGTGGACGGCAAGATTCAAAATTAAGATTAGGGATCTTATCAGGGCGGGTAAGCAAGCAACGTGGGATTATAAAATCCCATTGTATTTATGTTCAGCTCCCTCGGTGGATTGTTCCTGGGCTCAGGTGTTTAGACATACTTGGGGACGGGGATATGAGACCGGGGGGGACTGGACGTCCAGATGGGGGATAATAAGGTATAACGACATCCCCACGGAGATGGTGGTAACAATAGTAAAGGTCACTAAGGAGGACATGAAAATAACTTACTGGGCTTGCGCGGACGACTACAGATGGGATACCTGTCTACGATTACATTTGGTGGATTCCAAAGAGATGGAAGGCCCAGGTCCTGTCATTAATCCATTAATAGCACTAAACCGAGTAGATCAGTCAAGGGAGGACGGAGTCAATTCGACTAACTCGTCCACTATGAAAGATTTTCTCCTCCAAGAATGGAACCAAGGGGAAGTAGAGGGAATCCCTGATGAAAATCTCTGGTTAAAGTGGATGAAGTACACCGCTAGGGCCTTGGGGGAGACCAATTGTTATGCATGCTCCATTGGGCGACCGACAATGTTGACCGCCCCAATGCCAGAGGCAATGTTTCCCTGTGTATTAGACCTGGGGTCCAATCAAAAAGAACCCAATTGTACAGGGATTGGGCTAGCAAAGTTGACTTACTCGGCCAACCCACCTAGGTTCACTTTAACTCCTGGCAAGTACCAGTGTTACAGACATAGAAATGGCACCAGTAACTTGGGTGATTTTAATGGCTGTAAGGAGATAATTAATGTGACTGATTTAGATAGGGAAGGGGGGGAAAAAATTATGAACCTTACCATCCCTCTGACTGATGTGTGGTGGGCATGTACTAACAAAGGGAGCATTCGACAGACATTACCAGAAGGATGGGTGGGTACTTGTGCCCCAGTATTGTTGGTCCAACCTGTAAGAATTAGTCATCAAAGACCAGTGACAGGGAGAATAGTCAGGAGGAGAAGAAATATAGGTCAGGAAGGAAATAACCCAATTTGGATAGATGGTATAGGCATCTCCAGGGGTGTTCCAGATGAATACAAAGCTATGAATCAAATATGGGAGGGTTTTACCACAACGTTCTTCTGGTGGGTGACAATAAACAAGAATGTGGATTGGATTAATTATATCTATTACAACCAACGACGATTTATTAACCAGACTAAAGATGCAGTAAAGGGGATCTCCGAACAATTATCCGCCACCTCACTCATGACTTGGGAAAATCGGTTGGCTCTAGATATGTTGCTGGCAGAAAGGGGCGGAGTCTGTAAAATGGTGGGGGCCATTGTGAACAACACCGCACCGGATGGGACGGTCACCAGAGCTCTTGCAGGATTAACTGCTCTAAGTGAAGAATGGGCTGAAAACTCAGGAGTTAGTACATCTTGGACAGGGTGGTTTGATGCCATGTTTGGTAAATGGAAAACCATAGCAGCCACCATCTTAGGGGCAGCCAGCGTTTGTATGGGTATTCTTGTATTATGTGGTTGTTGTCTTGTTCCCTGTGTCCGAGGGTTGGTGAGTAAGGCGTTGGAGGAGCAGTATCTCAACAAATGATGAGAGATGGACCGACTCCGGACTCTGACCAGGGGAGTGGGAAATACGATCCTCCAGGCTTGGTGGATAACGAGGACTTTGACCCTGAAAGACCGGATTTTTTTTTACATTTTACGTCATTTAGCAGACGCTCTTATCCAGAGCGACTTACAGTTAGTGCATACATTATTCTTTTTTTTTCATATTTTTTTTTCATACTGGCCCCCCGTGGGAATCGAACCCACAACCCTGGCGTTGCAAACACCATGCTCTACCAACTGAGCTACCTCCCTGCCGGCCATTCCCTCCCCTACCCTGGACGACGCTGGGCCAATTGTGCGCCGCCCCATTGGTCTCCCGGTTGCGGCCGGCTACAGCAGAGCCTGGATTCGAACCAGGATCTCTAGTGGCACAGCTAGCACTGCGATGCAGTGCCTTAGACCACTGCGCCACTCGGGAGTTACGGATGAAACGTTTATTGGTTCTGATGTATGAAGGTCATAGGGAAAATCTTAAAAAGAAGACCTATGATTGGAAGTAGATAAATATAACTAATCGCTGAGATTAATCATGCTTGTAAATACATCTATCCTGAGTGTGAAAACATTTAGTCAAAGGGTGGATTGATATATTAATTTGTATTTTAAACATAATGACTAAAGGATTTCACCCCAAATACAGTATAAATGTGTGAACGGTGTTAGAGTTATAATGTAGTGTCAACCCACTAACAGAGGGGGGGAGTTAGAAACTGCTGAAACAACATTCCAGGAGGAAGGAGACTTAGAAGTATTTAAACATTCTGTACTGTGGAAATATACAGACCGCCTAAAGGTGGGCGGAGCAAAGTGCCTTTGTGTGAAGTGGTAAAAAGCTGTATATGTGTTTTTTGGCGGCAGAGCTCTCCATGATTAAACATACAGATCATTCTTGCTGGTTGTGGACCTTGAATTATTCATGATTAAAACCAGAGCCTTACAACCGCTGGTAATGATTCAAGCTTAGGTTTAATTAGAGAGAGAGAGAAATTCTCGTGACATTGTGCAACCCATCTCTGGATGCAGCGGTCCGGAGGGAGAAGACAGGAATGCATCTGTCTTTATCCTCCACATCAACCAATCTCTGGATGCAGCGGTCCGGAGGGAGAAGACAGGAATGCATCTGTCTTTATCCTCCACATCAACCCATCTCTGGATGCAGCGGTCCGGAGGGAAAAGACAGGAATGCATCTGTCATTATCCTCCACATCAACCCATCTCTGGATGCAGCGGTCCGGAGGGAGAAGACAGGAATGCATCTGTCTTTATCCTCCACATCAACCCATCTCTGGATGCAGCGGTACGGAGGGAGAAGACAGGAAAGCATCTGTCTTTATCCTCCACATCAAACCAACCTTCTCTTTTCTCATTCTCTGTATCTCCCTGACTTCCTGTCTCTCTGACTTCCTGTCTCTCTGACTTCCTGATGTACATCAAGTTCCTCGCTCTCACAATATCCTTTTCATCACTTTTCTCACTGTTCTTATTTCACGTTCTCTCTGTCTGTTCTTATTTCACGTTCTCTGTCTGTTCTTATTTCAAGTTCTCTCTCTCTGTCTGTTCTTATTTCACGTTCTCTCTGTCTATTCTTATTTCACGTTCTCTCTCTCTGTCTGCTCTTACTTCACGTTCTCTGTCTGTTCTTATTTCACGTTTTCTCTATGTTCTTATTTCACGTTCTCTCTCTCTATTCTTACTTCACGTTCTCTCTGTCTGTTCTTATTTCACGTTCTCTCTCTCTCTGTCTGTTCTTATTTCATGTTCTCTCTCTCTCTTTCTGTTCTTATTTCACGTTCTCTCTCTCTTTCTGTTCTTATTTCACGTTCTCTGTCTGTTCTTATTTCACGTTCTCTCTCTGTCTGTTCTTATTTCACGTTCTCTCTCTGTCTGTTCTTATTTTACGTTCTCTCTCTCTGTCTGTTCTTATTTCACGTACTCTCTGTTCTTATTTCACATTCTCTCTCATTTCACGTTCTCTCACTCTGTCTGTTCTTATTTCACGTTCTCTCTCTCTCTCTGTTCTTATTTCATGTTCTCTCTGTCGGTCTGTTCTTATTTCATGTTCTCTCTCTGTCTGTTCTTATTTTACATTCTCTCTCTCTGTCTGTTCTTATTTCACGTTCTCTCTCTCTGTCTGTTCTTATTTCACGTTCTCTCTCTGTCTGTCTGTTCTTATTTCACGTTCTCTCTGTCTGTTCTTATTTCACATTCTCTCTCTCTGTCTGTTCTCATTTCACATTCTCTCTCTCTCTGTCTGTTCTTATTTCACCTTATCTCTCTGTCTGTTCTTATTTCATGTTCTCTATCTGTCTGTTCTTATTTCACGTTCTCTCTGTTCTTATTTCACATTCTCTCTCATTTCACGTTCTCTCACTCTGTCTGTTCTTATTTCACGTTCTCTCTCTCTCTCTGTTCTTATTTCATGTTCTCTCTGTCGGTCTGTTCTTATTTCATGTTCTCTCTCTGTCTGTTCTTATTTCATGTTCTCTCTCTGTCTGTTCTTATTTTACATTCTCTCTCTCTGTCTGTTCTTATTTCACGTTCTCTCTCTGTCTGTCTGTTCTTATTTCACGTTCTCTCTCTCTGTCTGTTCTCATTTCACATTCTCTCTCTCTGTCTGTTCTTATTTCACCTTATCTCTCTGTCTGTTCTTATTTCACGTTCTCTCTCTGTCTGTTCTTATTTCACGTTCTCTCTGTCTGTTCTTATTTCACGTTCTCTGTCTGTTCTTATTTCACGTTCTCTCTCTCTTTCTGTTCTCATTTCACATTCTCTCTCTCTGTCTGTTCTTATTTCATTTCCTTCTCTCTCTGTCTGTTCTTATTTCACGTTCTCTCCCTGTCTGTTTGTATTTCACGTTCTCTCTCTCTGTCTGTTCTTATTTCACGCTCTCTCTCTCTGTCTGTTCTTATTTCACACTCTCTCTCTCTGTCTGTTCTTATTTCACGCTCTCTCTCTCTGTCTGTTCATATTTCACGTTCTCTCTCTCTGTCTGTTCTTATTTCACGTTCTCTCTATCTCTGTCTGTCTGTTCTTATTTCACGCTCTCTCTCTCTCTCTGTTCTTATTTCACGTTCTCTCTCTCTCTGTCTGTTCTTATTTCACATTCTCTCTCATTTGACGTTGTCTCTCTATGTCTGTTCTTATTTCATATTCTTTCTGTCTGTTTTTCTTTAACGTTCTCTGTCTGTTCTTATTTCACGTTCTCTCTGTGTTCTTATTTCACGTTCTCTCTCTCTATCCTTATTTCACGTTCTCTCTCTCTATCCTTATTTCACGTTCTCTCTCTCTATCCTTATTTCACGTTCTCTCTGTCTGTTCTTATTTCACGCTCTCTCACTCTGATCTTATTTCACATTCTCTCTCTCTGTCTGTTCTTATTCCACGTTCTCTGTCTGTCTGTTCTTATTTCACATTCTCTCTCTCTTTCTGTTCTTATTTCAAGTTCTCTCTCTGTCTGTTCTTATTTCACATTCTTTCTCTCTGTCTGTTCTTATTTCACGTTCTCTCTCTCTGTCTGTTCTTATTTCACGTTCTCTGTCTGTTCTTATTTCAAGTTCTCTCTCTCTGATCTTATTTCACGTTCTCTCTCTCTGTCTGTTCTTATTTCACGTTCTCTCTCTCTGTCTGTTCGTATTTCACGTTCTTTCTCTCTGTCTGTTCTTATTTCACGTTCTCTCTCTCTGTCTGTTCTTATTTCACGTTCTCTCTCTCTGTCTGTTCTTACTTCACGTTCTCTCTCTCTGTTCTTATTTCACGTTCTCTCTCTCTGTCTGTTCTTATTTCACGTTCTCTCTCTCTGTCTGTTCTTATTTCACGTTCTCTCTGTCTGTTCTTATTTCCCATTCTCTCTCTCTGTCTGTTCTTATTTAATGTTCTCTCTGTCTGTCTGTTCTTATTTCACGTTCTCTCTCTGTCTGTTCTTATTTTAAATTATCTCTATGTCTGTTCGTATTTCACGTTCTCTCTGTCTGTCTGTTCTTATTTCACGTTCTCTCTCTCTGTCAGTTCGTATTTCACGTTCTTTCTCTCTGTCTGTTCTTATTTCACATTCTCTCTCTCTGTCTGTTCGTATTTCACGTTCTTTCTCTCTGTCTGTTCTTATTTCACGTTCTCTCTCTCTGTCTGTTCTTATTTCACGTTCTCTCTCTCTGTCTGTTCTTACTTCACGTTCTCTCTCTCTGTTATTATTTCACGTTCTCGCTCTCTCTCTGTCTGTTCTTATTTCACGTTCTCTCTCTCTGTCTGTTCTTATTTCACGTTCTCTCTGTCTGTTCTTATTTCCATTCTCTCTATCTGTCTGTTCTTATTTCATGTTCTCTCTGTCTGTCTGTTCTTATTTCACGTTCTCTCTCTCTGTCTGTTCTTATTTTAAATTATCTCTATGTCTGTTCGTATTTCACGTTCTCTCTGTCTGTTCTTAATTCACGTTCTCTCTCTCTGTTCTTATTTCATGTTCTCTCTGTCTGTTCGTATTTCAAGTTCTCTCTCTTTGTCTGTTCTTATTTCACGTTCTCTCTTTCTGTTCTTATTTCAAGTTCTCTCTCTGTCTGTTCTTATTTCACATTCTTTCTCTCTGTCTGTTCTTATTTCACGTTCTCTCTCTCTGTCTGTTCTTACTTCACGTTCTCTCTGTCTGTTCTTATTTCACGTTCTCTGTCTGTTCTTATTTCAAGTTCTCTCTCTCTCTCTGATCTTATTTCACGTTCTCTCTCTCTGTCTGTTCGTATTTCACGTTCTCTCTCTCTGTCTGTTCGTATTTCACGTTCTTTCTCTCTGTCTGTTCTTATTTCACGTTCTCTCTCTCTGTCTGTTCTTATTTCACGTTCTCTCTCTCTGTCTGTTCTTACTTCACGTTCTCTCTCTCTGTTATTATTTCACGTTCTCTCTCTCTGTTATTATTTCACGTTCTCTCTCTCTCTGTCTGTTCTTATTTCACGTTCTCTCTCTCTGTCTGTTCTTATTTCACGTTCTCTCTGTCTGTTCTTATTTCCCATTCTCTCTCTCTGTCTGTTCTTATTTCACGTTCTCCCTGTCTGTTCTTATTTCATGCTCTCTCTCTCTCTCTGTCTGTTCTTATTTCACGCTCTCTCTCTCTGTCTGTTCTTATTTCACGTTCTCTCTCTCTGTTCTTATTTCACGTTCTCTCTCATTTGACGTTGTCTCTCTCTGTCTGTTTTTATTTCAAGTTCTCTCTCTGTCTGTTCTTATTTCACGTTCTCTCTCTCTGTTTGTTCTTATTTCACGTTCTCTCTCTCTGTCTGTTCTTATTTCACGTTCTCTCTCTGTCTGTTCTTATTTCACGTTCTCTCTCTGTTTGTTCTTATTTCACATTCTCTCTCTCTGTCTGTTCTTATTTCACGTTCTCTCTGTTTTGTTCTTATTTCACATTCTCTCTCTCTGTCTGTTCTTATTTCACGTTTTCTCTGTCTGTTCTTATTTCACGTTCTCTCCCTGTCTGTTTGTATTTCACATTCTCTCTCTGTCTGTTCTTATTTCACATTCTCTTTCTCTGTGTATTCTTATTTCACGTTCTCTCTACAAACCCATACCACTCTCTCTTTTTCTCTTCATCCCTTGTCTGCCCGTGTAAAGAACAGCCTCTCCCTCGCTCTCCTTCTCACTCTCTCTCTCGCTTCCACCCAGCTGTCTTAGTTAGACAGGCAGTGGAGGAACTCCAAACCTACTACGGAGAGAATAAAACAGACGAGTGCAACGCAGCGATGAACTGAGAGAACCAGAGAAAGAGAGAGAGAAAGAGAGCGAGAGAGAAAGAAAGAGAGAGAGAAAAAAATAGAGAAATAGAGAACGAAAGAGAGAGAGAAACAAAGAAAGAAAAAGATGAAAGCCTAGTGGATACACTCCAACTTCCTTCAGAGTAACTACAATAGAATTTTACTGAATCCGAGGAAAGGAGGCTGGAAAATGAGGACGAGAAAACAATTGGTTCAGAGGAAGGGAAGAAAGTATGCTACAGTGGGTTTAAAGCAGGGATTTCCTCCCTCTCTCGCTCAAACACAATTCTGTTCTATTTGTTCCCCTATCAAAATAGGTAAAACTATTTTTACTCAAAGCGAGAGCCGTTCCCTACTACTTCAGACTCCTTTAGTCCCACACTCCCCAGTCCCCACCTCTCCAGACTCCCACTCAATCAGAAAGTGTGTAAATGGCCAGCGCACCAGAGACGCCACACCACCATCTGCATACCAAGTGAACTCAGAGGTGCTAAGGCAGTTTGTGTTACCTGTTAATAGTTGATCCCACCTCCACTTCCTGGTGTAAGGGTCGAGTAGGTTCACGCAATGAGCTCCATGTCCAAACACACACGAGACCATGTCTTAAACACACACACACACTTCCTCTATTTCTCTCTCTCCCTCGCTCTCTCTTTATCTGTGGAGAGATAGGACACAGAGGAACTTGTGTGTCTGCCACAGGAAGGGAACAGACAAACAGAGTCCTCCTCCGGCCACTAATTAGCAGTCTCTCAGCAGTGTGTGTGTGTGTGTGTGCGTGTGCGTGTGCGTGTCAGGCCGGTAACCCAAATAGGAAATCTGTTGATACTACAGTCACGTCCCTGGAGCTACTATCCTGCAGGACATGTGACTCTGACCCGACTAACTGTGTGTGCTTGCAGATTTACAGGTTCTTTTCAAAAGAGTTAGTCTTGTTTTTTCATTTTTTGACCAAAACAATAAAGAGCAAAACAGAACAGAACAATATTCATGCCACTTTTTTCATTCACTCTCTATTCCTCCCTCTTTCATTCCACATATCCCACTCCTCCTTGTTTCTGTCCCTTAAGCACTGTGCAGACTCTCTCTCTCTCTCTCTCTCTCTCTCTCTCTCTCTCTCTCTCTCTCTCTCTCTCTCTCTCTCTCTCTCTCTCTCTCTCTCTCTCTCTCTCTCTCTCTCTCTCTCTCTCTCTCTCTCTCTCTCTCTCTCTCTCTCTCTCTCTCTCTCTCTCTCTCTCTCTCTCTCTCTCTCTCTCTCTCTCTCTCTCTCTCTCTCTCTCTCTCTCTCTCCTCTCTCTCTCTCTCTCTCTCTCTCTCTCTCTCTCTCTCTCTCTCTCTCTCTCTCACTCACTCACTCACTCACTCACTCTCACTCACTCACTCACTCACTCACTCACTCACTCACTCACTCACTCACTCACTCACTCACTCACTCACTCACTCACTCACTCACTCACTCCCCTATCCCTGCCTAACAGACAGTTCAGGCAGTTCAAACTGCAGCAGATATGGAGGAGGCTGTAATTCACTGGCATTTCCTCATATTTTATTAGATGAGGGGGTCGGGGGGGGGCGTCCTAGAGGAACGGGACATGAGAGGACAATAGTCCCTCTGAGACATCCCACGGCACAACGCTCCTGACCTCACAGAGGGGGGGGGGGGGGGGGGAGAGAAGAACTGTATACACTGTATATAGACATATGACATTTGAAATGTCTTTATTATTTTGGAACTTTTGTGAGTGTAATGTTTACTGTTCATCTTTTATTGTTTATTTCACTTTTGTTTATTATCTATTTCACTTGCTTTGGCAGTGTAAAAATATGTTTCCCATGCCAATAAAGCCCCTTACCTCTTAAGGATCGGACACTTTTTTTCAATTTTTGCCTAAAATGACTAACCCAAATCTAACTGCCTGTAGCTCAGGACCTGACACAAGGACATGCATATTCTTGATATAATTTGAAAGGAAACACTTGAAGTTTGTGGAAATGTGAGATTAATGTAGGAGAATATAACACATTTGATCTGGTAAAAGATAATACAAACAAAAAAACATGCATATTTGTTTTTTTTGTTTTCTTTTGCATCATCTTTGAAGTGCAAGAGAAACCAGACAGTGATATAGGATTCTATATGTAATTTAGATGTTGTCCACCAGATGGCAGTAGTGTTTTCAAGTACATAACTATAGAGAACATACAAAAATGCTATGGTAATACAAAATTTAAGTTTGCACACTCCCAGGAATGTCATAAATGATGGATCATTAGCTTCCCTACAGAAAATACATTAACCTTCACACATCTAGATGGCCGGGCGGGGTGGGTGTGGAGTCAGAGGTCAAACTGTAGAACCCAGTTCCTACATTTGAATATAACAATTGATTTTTCAAACAAAACTACACTACATTTTATCTCTGGACCCTCAGGATGACAAATCGGAGCAAGATTACTGAATGTAAGTACATTACTTACCTTCAGAGGTGAATGTACCAAACCAGTTGCCGTGATAAAAGTGTTTTGTTGTTGTGCACTATCCTCAAACAATAGCACTGTCTGCCCTGGACGGTTTTCACGGAAGAATACTGTACCAAGTTAGCTAGCTGAATAAACTAAGTTAGTCTATTCCTAGAAAACATTGAACCGCTGTAGTTTACATCAATTATAGTTTCTGAGGTGGAAGTTGGGAGAGTTATATTTGGGTGTTTCAGTGAAACGTAAGTGAGGGAGGCCCCGCTCTTTCGCTTTCCCAGATGTTTAGTTCATTTCATTCCGATCTCCTTTGCATTATTGCAGCCATTTTCTGTAGCCTGTCAACTATGCCTCTGTCTATCCCTGTTCTCTCCTCTCCGCACAGGCTATACAAACGCCTCACACCGCGTGGCTGCTGCCTCTCTAACCTGGTGGTCCCTGCACGCACGACCCACGTGGAGTTCCAGGTCTCCGGCAGCCACTGGGACTGCCGTTCTGCGGCCAACAAGGCAGAGTTCATCTCAGCCTATGCTACCCTCCAGTACCTCGACTTCTTGGCGCTGACGGAAACATGGATTACCACTGAAAACACTGCTACTCCTACTGCTCTCTCCTCGTCTGACCATGTGTTCTCGCATACCCCGAGAGCATCTGGTCAGCGGGGTGGTGGCACAGGAATCCTCATCTCTCCCAAGTGGACATTCTCTCTTTTTCCCCTGACCCATCTGTCTATCTCCTCATTTGAATTCCATGCTGTCACAGTCACTAGCCCATTCAAGCTTAACATCCTTGTCATTTATCGCCCTCCAGGTTCCCTTGGAGAGTTCATCAATGAGCTTGACAAGTTCCTTTCCTGTGGATGGCTCACCCCTCACAGTTCTGGGTGACTTTAACCTCCCTACGTCTGCCTTTGACTCATTTCTCTCTGCCTCCTTCTTTCCACTCCTTTCCTCTTTTGACCTCACCCTCTCACCGTCCCCCCCTACTCACAAGGCAGGCAATACGCTTGACCTCATCTTTACTAGACGCTGTTCTTCTACTAATCTCACTGCAACTCCCCTCCATGTCTCCGACCACTACTTTGTATCCTTTTCTCTCTCGCTCTCCTCCAACACTACTCACTCTGCCCCTACTCAGATGGTAATGCGCCGTCGCAACCTTCGCTCTCTCTCTCCCGCTACTCTCTCCTCTTCCATCATATCATCTCTTCCCTCTGCTCAATCCTTCTCCCTCCAATCTCCTGATTCTGCTTCCTCAACCCTCCTCTCCTCCCTTTCTGCATCCTTTGACTCTCTATGTCCCCTATCCTCCCGGCCGGCTCGGTCCTCCCCTCCTGCTCCGTGGCTTGACGACTCATTGCGAGCTCACAGAACAGGGCTCCGGGCAGCCGAGCGGAAATGGAGGAAAACTAGACTCCCTGCGGACCTGGCATCTTTTCACTCCCTCCTCTCTACATTTTCTTCCTCTGTTTCTGCTGCTAAAGCCACTTTCTACCACTCTAAATTCCAAGCATCTGCCTCTAACCCTAGGAAGGTCTTTGCCACCTTCTCCTCCCTGCTGAATCCTCCTCCCCCTCCCCCCCTCCTCCCTCTCTGTGGATGACTTTGTCAACCATTTTGAAAAGAAGGTCCTCGTTTGTTAAGTCAAATGACACTGCTGGTCCTGCTCACACTGCCCTACCCTATGCTTTGACTTCTTTCTCCCCTCTCTCTCCAGATGAAATCTTGCGACTTGTGACGGCCGGCCGCCAAACAACCTGCCCACTTGACTCTATCCCCTCCTCTCTTCTCCAGACCATCTCCGGTGACCTTCTCCCCTACCTCACCTCGCTCATCAACTCATCCTTGACCGCTGGCTATGTCCCTTCCATCTTCAAGAGAGTGAGAGTTGCACCCCTTTTCAAAAAACCTACACACGATCCCTCCGATGTCAACAACTACAGACCAGTATCCCTACTTTCTTTTCTCTCCAAAACTCTTGAGCGTGCCGTCTTTAGCCAACTCTCTTGCTATCTCTCTCAGAATGACCTTCTTGATCCAAACCAGTCAGGTTTCAAGACTGGTCATTCAACTGAGACTGCTCTTCTCTGTGTCACGGAGGCTCTCCGCACTGCTAAAGCTAACTCTCTCTCCTCTGCTCTTGTCCTTCTAGACCTGTCTGCTGCCTTTGATACTGTGAACCATCAGATCCTCCTCTCCACCCTCTCCGAGTTGGGCATCTCCGGCGCGGCTCACTCTTGGATTGCGTCCTACCTGACCGGTCGCTCCTACCAAGTGGCGTGGCTCTGTCATATCCTCACATGGCCTCTCCTATCATTGCTACGCAGACGACACACAACTCATCTTCTCCTTTCCCCCTTCTGATAACCAGGTGGCGAATCGCATCTCTGCATGTCTGGCAGACATATCAGTGTAGATGACGGATCACCACCTCAAGCTGAACCTCGGCAAGACGGAGGTGCTCTTCCTCCCGGGGAAGGACTGCCCGTTCCATGATCTCGCCATCACGGTTGACAACTCCATTGTGTCCTCCTCCCAGAGTACAAAGAGCCTTGGTGTGACCCTGGACAACACCCGGTCGTTCTCCGCTAACATCAAGGCGGTGACCCAAACCTGTAGGTTCATGCTCTACATCATTCGGAGAGTATGACCCTGCCTTACACAGGAAGCGGCACAGGTCCTAATCCAGGCACTTGTCATCTCCCGTCTGGATTACTGCAACTCGCTGTTGGCTGGGCTCCATGCCTGTGCCATTAAACCCCTACAACTCATCCAGAATGCCGCAGCCCGTCTGGTGTTCAACCTTCCCAAGTTCTCTCACGTCACCCTGCTCCTCCGCACACTCCACTGGCTTCCAGTTGAAGCTTGCATCTGCTACAAGACCATGGTGCTTGCCTACGGAGCTGTGAGTGGAACGGCACCTCCGTACCTTCAGGCTCTGATCAGTCCCTTCACCCAAACGAGGGCATTGCATTCATCCACCTCTGGCCTGCTGGCCCCCCTACCTCTGCGGAAGCACAGTTCCCGCTCAGCCCAGTCAAAACTTTTCGCTGCTCTGGCACCCCAATGGTGGAACAAGCTCCCTCACGACGCCAGGACAGCGGAGTCACTCACCACCTTCCGGAGACACTTGAAACCCCACCTCTTTAAGGAATACCTGGGATAGGATGAAGTAATCATTCTACCCCCCTTACCCCACCCCAAAGAAAGAAAAAAAAAAAAACATATTGTAAAGTGGTTATCCCACTGGCTATAAGGTGAATGCACCAATTTGTAAGTCGCTCTGGATAAGAGCGTCTGCTAAATGACGTAAATGTAAATGTAATGTACATTTATTTTTTAGCTGTAATTGCTACTATAAATTGGACACTGCAGTGTAATTTAAGATTTAACAATAATTTAAGATTTAGGCCCATATAAGACATGTCTTTGTCCCGGAAAGTTGGTTGTTGTTTACAACACCATTCTAGTCACATATCGCATATTGAGCAACAACCGTCCCTTATAAGGGATACCGATCCCGTAGAGGTTAAATTGAATTGAAATTGAAATTGAGAGAGAGTGAGAGAAAAAGAGAGGAGAGCGAGAGGGGGGGAGAGAGAGAGACTGGGGAGAGAGAGAGAGAGAGAGAGAGAGAGATGGGGAGAGAGAGAGAGGAGATCGAGAGGGGGGAGGGAGAGGGGGGGGGAGAGAGAGGGGTGAAAGACAGAGAGAGAGAGAGGGCTAGCCTCTAAGAATGGTATTTTCCTCAGTGGACAGCTAATCCTAGAGAAATCAGTTACCTCACCATTAGCTTACTGAGCTCACCCCAGAGAAATCCACTCCTTTCAGGAAATCACTTCACCTCCCCAACATGGCCTCGCTGAGTAGAGTAGAGTAGAGGGTGTTCCCAAAGCTACTTTCACTGCTGTACCCAAAAACCACTAAACATAAAATATTCTAATTTAAAGGGGAGATGAAATTAACCATAATAAACTACAATGCCCTTGAGTATTGCCTTGAACCGCAGTGGACTTCTTGTGCAATGGCTTGGGATTGTGAATAAGTGCACTAAAGAAGACGGCATACGCATATGTTTATTTTCTCTTATCACAGCCATTGAACTCTGTAGCTGTTTTGCATTTGTTTATTTTCTCCTATCACAGCCACTGAACTCCGTAGCTGTTTTGCATATATTTATTTTCTCCTATCACAGCCATTGAACTCTGTAGCTGTTTTGCATATGTTTATTTTCTCCAATCACAGCCATTGAACTGAGTAGCAGTTTTGCATATGTCTATTTTCTCCTATCACAGCCATTGAACTGAGTAGCAGTTTTGTATATGTCTATTTTCTCCTATCACAGCCATTGAACTCTGTAGCAGTTTTAAAATAATCAATGGCCTCATAGTGACATCCCTAAGCAGTTTCAATGCCAAGAGTGTGCAAAGCTGTCATCAAGGCAACGGGTGGCTACTTTGAAGAATCTCAAATATAAAATATATTTTGATTTGTTGAACACTTTTTTGGTTACTACATGATTCCATGTGTTATTTCATAGTTGTGATCTCTTCACTATTATTTTACAATGTAGACAATAGTACAAATAAAGAAAAACCCTGGAATGAGTAGGTGTGTCCAAACTTTTGACTGGTACTGTATATAATTTACTTTTCACTTTGTTATGGAGTATTTTGTGTAGCTCAATGGCAAAAAATTACAATTAAATCTATTTCAATCCCACTTTGTAATGCAATAAAATGGAGGCGTATACTTTCTATAGGCACTGTACAGTATCTAGATGGATATCTTGGAACTGGTAAACTGCGCTGCACATTTGAACTTAGTGCACTTATCTGGAGTCAATTGCATATTACTGATGAAAATAAGTAGCAAAGTAGAACCCACATAGGCTACTACTGTACTACATCATCTAATAGCATCATAGCCAACATTAGCATTAGCAACACCAGCAGAGACTGAACCTTAGCAGTAGACATTGAGTTGTGTGACAATGCTGAATTGACTAGAAGGATTAGCCAGTGGGAACTAATCTCATGCTAACTGTATTAGCTAATGTACAAATATTTAACATGGAAATGTCAGGGAAGATAAATAGTGTTGCACATAAATATTAGCCACGGTAACACAATCATAAACTAACTGTATTGGTCGTATGGTTTATGAGAGAGTAATCAAATCAAATCAAATCAAATCTGATCAGATTTCCAAGATAGCGTAGCAGTGCGGTTGTGTTCTCGTGTGTCCATGTAAATAGCCTGTTTTTTGTATTTCACGTATATATTTCCCTATCACACTTTTCATCCTTCTACTAAATATACTTTCCTGCAACCCGCCTCACTCAATGTGGAACGGATTCTATTATTTACTCACATTTATCTAAAATCTCCAGTTGAAACTAGCCAGCCAGCTAACTAGCTACTTGCTATTAGCCACCGTCAGCGGTTTTCACCCAAAACATCGAATTTTCTGCCTGAATAACTGAATCACTGGACCTTAACACCGGATCTGGCTAGCCGCAACCGAATGGATGTCGCTGTAGGCTAATCACCACTGCCCCCGTAGCACCAGTTAGCCTTGAGCCTTGAGCTAGCCCCGGCTATCTACCTCTCTGTCTACCGGACGGGAGTAGCCAGCTAACTAGCTACTTGCTATTAGCCACCGTTAGCGGT
The DNA here is from genome assembly GCA_036851935.1 of Coregonus suidteri. Taxonomy (NCBI): domain Eukaryota; kingdom Metazoa; phylum Chordata; class Actinopteri; order Salmoniformes; family Salmonidae; genus Coregonus; species Coregonus suidteri. The sequence continues at coordinate 16,609 of JAGTTL010000290.1, read as the reverse complement.
TTTTCTCCATTGTCCGTGGCCTGCACTACCTACCAGCCAGCTCTAGTCTGGACTATTATCGGCCAGTCTGCACTGTCTGCACAGCAAGTTATCGACCCAGAACCTATCGGATTTTCTGCCGGAATCGCTGAATCACTGGACCTTTAGCACTGGATAATCGCAACTAGCTAGCTGCAACCATATGAACGTTGTTGTTGGCTAATCAGCCTTGAGCTAGCCTTGAGTCAAGCACATCTCCCGGCTATCTACCTCTCTGTCAACCGGACGGGACCTCCTAGAGTCGACACGGAGCCCTGCCGATCCATCACGACTGGTCTGCCGATGTAATCGTCTGTGGTTTCAACAGGCTTCCCGTTGCGACGACCACAAAGATCCATCTGCTAGCCCTGGCCCGCTAGCACACGCAAACTACAACCGTGCTTCCTGCTCGCTGTGCTGAAGCACTAATTTGAATTGCTCTCGGACTCACATATTGCTGTTCACTGGACCTTATGATCACTCAGCTGCACAGCTGATGCCTGCTGGACTGTTCCTTTACACGGTACCCTGTCCTGTTTATTCTGTTTAGCCTCAGCCCAAACTTTATCGCCATTACCAGTTGTTGTCTTAGCTCTCTCTAATAACACCTGTGATTGCTTTATACCTCTCTCCCATGTCAATATGCCTTGCCTATTGCTGTTCCAGTTAGTTCTTATTATACAATTTCACTGTAGAACCCCAAGTCCCTCTCAAACTACCTCAAATAGTTTCTTTGTTCCACCCCCCATACACACCGAGACCGGCTCAATCGGTGCCTCCAGTGATGCTATCTCTTTCATTGTTACCCAACGCTTAGGTTTACCTCCACTGTACTCATATCCTTCCATATCCTTGTCTGTACATAATGCCCTGAATCTTTTCTACAACGCCCGGAAATCTGCCCCCTTTATTCTCTGTACCCAACACACTAGAAGACCAGTTCTTAAAGCCTTTAGCCGTATCCTTATTCTAGTCCTCCTCTGTTCCTCTGCTGATGTAGAGGCTAACCCAGGCCCTACAACCCCCAGTATCACTCCTACTCCCCAGGAGCTATCATTTGTTGACTTCTGTAACCGTAAAAACCTTGGTTTTCTGCACGTTAACATCAGAAGTCTACTTCCTAAGTTTGAGTTATTCACTGCGTTAGCACACTCCGCCAACCCTGATGTTCTAGCAGTGTCTGAATCCTGGTTTAGGAAGGCCACCAAAAATTCTGAAATGTCCATCCCCAACTACAACATTTTCTGTCTAGATAGAACTGCCAAATGGGGTGGAGTTGCAATCTACTGTAGAGATAAAAAAAAAAAAAGATAGCCTGCAGAGCTCTATCATACTATCCAGGTTTGTGCCCAAACAGTTTGAGCTTCTACTTCTAAAAATCCACCTTTCCAGAAATAAGTATCTCACTGTTGCCGCTTGCTACAGCCCCCCCTCAGCCCCCAGCTGTGCCCTGGATACCATATGTGAATTGATTGCCCCCCATTTATCCTCAGAGTTCGTACTGCTTGGTGACCTAAATTGGGATATGCTTAACACCCCGGCCATCCTACAATCCAAACTAAATGCCCTCAATCTCACACAAATTATCAACGAACCTACCAGGTACAACCCTAAATCCGTAAACATGGGTACCCTCATAGATATCATCCTGACTAACTTACCCTCTAAATACACCTCCGCTGTCTTCAACCAGGATCTCAGCGATCACTGCCTTATTGCCTGTGTCCGTAACGGGTCCGCGGTCAAACGATCCACCCCTCATCACTGTCAAACGCTCCCTAAAACACTTTAGCGAGCAGGCCTTCCTAATTGACCTGGCCCAGGTATCCTGGATGGATATAGATCTCATTCAGTCAGTAGAGGATGCCTGGTTGTTCTTTACAAGTAATTTCCTCTCAATCTTAAATAAACATGCCCCATTCAAAAAATACAGACCTAAGAACAGATATAGCCCCTGGTTCTCCTCAGACTTAACTGCCCTTGACCAGCACAAAAACATCCTGTGGCGTACTGCATTAGCATCAAATAGCCCCCGCGATATGCAACTTTTCAGGGAAGTCAGGAACCAATATACACAAGCAGTTAGGAAAGCAAAGGCTAACTTTTTCAAACAGAAATGTGCATCCTGTAGCACTAACTCCAAAAAGTTTTGGGACACTGTAAAGTCCATGGAGAATAAGAGCACCTCCTCCCAGCTGCCCACTGCACTGAGGCTAGGAAACACTATCACCACCGATAAATCTACAATAATCGAGAATTTCAACAAGCATTTTGCTTGGCTGGCCATGCTTTCCACCTGGATACCACTACCCCGGCCACCAGCTCTGCACCCTCCACTGCAACTTGCCCATGCCCCCCACCGTACCTTCTCCGCTATGCAATCCGGTTTCCGAGCTGGTCATGGGTGCACCTCAGCCACGCTCAAGGTCCTAAACGATATTATAGACAGTACTGTGCAGCCGTCTTCATCGACCTGGCCAAGGCTTTGGACTCTGTCAACCACCGCATTCTTATTGGCAGACTAAATAGCCTTGGTTTCTCAAATGACTGCCTCGCCTGGTTCACCAACTACTTCTCAGATAGAGTTCAATGTGTCAAATCGGAGGGCCTGTTGTCTGGAACTATGGCAGTCTCTATGGGAGTGCCACAGGGTTCAAATCTTGGGCCGACTCTTTTCTCCGTGTATATCAATGATGTCGCTCTTGCTGCTGGTGACTCTCAGATCCACCTCTACGCAGACGACACCATTTTGTATACATCTGGCCCTTCATTGGACACTGTGTTAACAAACCTCCAAATGAGCTTCAATGCCATACAACACTCCTTCAGTAGCCTCCAACTGCTCTTAAACACTAGTAAAACTAAATGCATGCTCTTCAATCGAACGCTGCTGGCACCCGACTAGAATCACTACTCTCGACGGGTTTGACCAAGAGTATGTGGACAACTACAAATACCTAGGTGTCTGGTTAGACTGTAAACTCTCCTTCCAGACTCACTAAGAATCTCCAATCCAAAGTTAAATCTAGAATCGGCTTCCTATTTCACAACAAAGCCTCCTTCACTCATGCTGCCAAACATGCCCTCGTAAAACTGACTATCCTACCGATCCTTGACTTCGGTGATGTCATTTACAAAATAGCCTCCAACACTCTACTCAGCAAATTGGATGTAGTCTATCACAGTGCCATCCATTTTGTCACCAAAGCCCCATATACTACCCACCACTGTGACCTGTACGCTCTTGTTGGCTGGTCCTCACTACATATTCGTCGCCAAACCCACTGACTCCATGCCATCTATGAATCACTGCTAGGCAAATCCCCGCCTTATCTTAGCTCATTGGTCACCATAGCAACACCCACCCGTAGTATGCGCTCCAGCAGTTATATCTTACTGGTCATCCCCAAAGCCAACACCTCCTTTGGCCACCATTCCTTCCAGTTCTCTGCTGCCAATGACTGGAACGAATTGCAAAAATCTCTGAAGCTGGAGACTCTTATCTCCCTCACTAACTTTAAGCATCAGTTGTCAGAGCACCTTACCGATCACTGCACCTGTACACAGCCCATCTGAAATTAGCCCACCCAACTACCTCATCCCCATATTGTTATTTATTTTGCTAATTTGCACCCCAGTATCTCTATTTGCACATCATCTCTTGCACATCTATCATTCCAGTGTTAATACTAATTGTGTAATTATTTTGCACTATGGCCTATTTATTGCCTTACCTCCATAACTTGCTACATTTGAACACACTGTACATATATTTTCTGTTGTATTTTTGACTTTATGTTTTGTTTTACCCCATATGTAACTCTGTGTTGTTGTTTTTAAACGCACTGCTTTGCTTTATCTTGGCCAGGTCGCAGTTGTAAATGAGAACTTGTTCAACTGGCTTACCTGGTTAAATAAAGGTTAAATAAAATTAAAATTAAAATTAAAAACTTTAAAGAATGACACACACATGGGTAAGCACGCATACACACACAAACGCGCGCTCATAAGCACACACAACCGTCTGCGCGGACACACACACACACAATGCATCAACCATAAATACGAGCTGCAAAAGCATGATCACATATTTCTGATGAGACGTCATTAGAGCGTGCAACAGAACAGTGTACAGTCTACACTCGGTTTGTTGTTTTTATGAAATAGATTTAATTAAATCGTTTTTAATACTAGCTACAGTTTGTATTGCTACTGGTTGCTAGACGGGGTCAGCCTTTACGGCTGGGACCGCAAGTTTGTGTCCCGGATTCCTGTTAAGTAGCAGTTAGCTGCTAGCCATCATGAAAATGGAGCAGGCTAACGGTAGCAGTGCTAGCCCACCAGTGTTTTTATCCACAACTGGGCACAAATGGTTCAGGTGTGATTCCCACTAGATGAAGATAAGGTGGAACTGGAAAATGGACAGGGATTTGTCTGCCCTAAAAGCACCACCATCATGCATCTTAGGGAAGCGATCCTCCAGCTGTTAGCTCGGCTGCGAGAAAAGGAAACCTGCTTTCTAAGTATTCCAACCTTGCTGTAACCCAGGCAAACCAAATCTCAGTTTGAAATGCCTCCTATAGCAAAGCTGTATTTGTATTTATTAGGGATCCCCATTAGCTGTTGCCAAGGCAGCAGCTACTCTTCCTGGGATCCAAACACATTAAGGCACTTATAAAACAAACGATAAAACAGTACTGTACATCATATAACATTATTACACCACTACATATCAAATCAAATCAAATGTTATTGGCCACATGCGCCGAATACAACAGGTGCAGACATTACAGTGAAATGCTTACTTACAGCCCTTAACCAACAGTGCATTTATTTTTAATAAAAAAGTAGGATAAAACAAAAAAGTGTTGAAAAAAAAAGAGCAGAAGTAAAATAAAATAACAGTAGGGAGGCTATATATACAGGGGGGTACCGGTGCAGAGTCAATGTGCGGGGGCACCGGCTAGTTGAGGAAGTTGAAGTAATATGTACATGCATGTGGGTAGAGTTAAAGTGACTATGCATTAAAATAATTAACAGAGTAGCAGCAGCGTAAAAATATGGGGGGGGGGGGGGGGGGGCAGTGCAAATAGTCCGGGTAGCCATGATTAGCTGTTTAGGAGTCTTATGGCTTGGGGGTAGAAGCTGTTGAGAAGTCTTTTGGACCTAGACTTGGCACTCCGGTACCGCTTGCCGTGCGGTAGCAGAGAGAACAGTCTATGACTAGGGTGGCTGGAGTCTTTGACAATTTTGAGGGCCTTCCTCTGACACCGCCTGGTATAGAGGTCCTGGATGGCAGGAAGCTTGGCCCCAGTGATGTACTGGGCCGTATGCACTACCCTCTGTAGTGCATTACGGTCGGAGGCCAAGCAGTTGCCATACCAGGCGGTGATGCAACCAGACAGGATGCTCTCGATGGAGCAGCTGTAGAATATTTTGAGGATCTGAGGACCCATGCCAAATCTTTTCAGTCTCCTGAGGGGGAATAGGCCCTCTTCACGACTGTCTTGGTGTGTTTGGACCATGATAGTTCGTTGGTGATGTGGACACAAAGGAACTTGAAGCTCTCAACCTGTTCCACTACAGCCCCGTCGATGAGAATGGGGGCGTGCTCAGCCTCTCTTTTTTTCCTGTAGTCCACAATCATCTCCTTTGTCTTGGTCACGTTGAGGGAGAGGTTGTTATCCTGGCACCACATGGCCAGGTCTCTGACCTCCTCCCTATAGGCTGTCTCATCGTTGTCGGTGATCAGGCCTACCACTGTTGTGTCGTCGGCAAACTTAATGATGGTGTTGGAGTCGTGCCTGGCCATGCAGTCATGGGTGAACAGGGAGTACAGGAGGGGACTGAGCACCCACCCCTGAGGGGCCCTCGTGTTGAGGATCAGTGTGGCAGATGTGTTGTTACCTACCCTTACCACCTGGGGGCGGCCCGTCAGGAAGTCCAGGATCCAGTTGCAGAGGGAGATGTTTAGTCCCAGGATCCTTAGCTTAGTGATGAGCTTTGAGGGCACTATGGTGTTGAATGCTGAGCTGTAGTCAATGAATAGCATTCTCACGTAGGTGTTCCTCTTGTCCAGGTGGGAAAGGGCAGTGTGGAGTGCAATAGAGATTGCATCATCTGTGGATCTGTTGGGGCGGTATGCAAATTGGAGAGGGTCTAGGGTTTCTGGGATAATGGTGTTGATGTGAGCCATGACCAGCCTTTCAAAGCACTTCATGGCTACAGACGTCAGTGCTACGGGTCGGTAGTCATTTAAGCAGGTTATCTTAGAGTCCTTGGGCACGAGGACTATGGTGGTCTGCTTGAAACATGTTGGTATTACAGACTCAGTCAGGGACACGTTGAAAATGTCAGTGAAGACACTTGCCAGTTGGTCAGCACATGCTCGGAGTACACGTCCTGGTAATCCGTCTGGCCCTGCGGCCTTGTGAATGTTGACCTGCTTAAAAGTCTTACTCACATCGGCTACGGAGAGCGTGATCACATAGTCATCCGGAACAGCTGTTGTTCTCATGCATGCTTCAGTGTTGCTTGCCTCGAAGCAAGCATAGAAGTGGTTTAGCTCGTCTGGAAGTCGTGTGTCACTGGGCAGCTCGCGGCTGTGCTTCCCTTTGTAGTCTGTAATAGTTTTCAAGCCCTGCCACATCCGACGAGCGTCAGAGCCGGTGTAGTACGATTCAATCTTAGTCCTGTATTGACTCTTTGCCTGTTTGATGGTTCGTCGGAGGGCATAGCGGGATTTCTTATAAGCGTCCGGGTTAGAGTCCCGCTCCTTGAAAGCGGCAGCTCTACCCTTTAGCTCAGTGCGGATGTTGCCTGTAATCCATGGCTTCTGGTTGGGGTATGTACGTACGGTCACTGTGGGGACGACATCATCGATGCACTTATTGATGAAGCCAGTGACTGATGTGGTGTACTCCTCAATGCTATCTGAAGAATCCCGGAACATGTTCCAGTCTGTGCTAGCAAAACAGTCCTGTAGCTTAGCATCTGCGTCATCTGACCACTTTTTTATTAACCGAGTCACTGGTGCTTCCTGCTTTAGTTTTTGCTTATAAGCAGGAATCAGGAGGATAGAGTTATGGTCAGATTTGCCAAATGGAGGGCGAGGGAGAGCTTTGTATGCGTCTCTGTGTGTGGAGTAAAGGTGGTCTAGAGTTTTTTTTCCTCTGGTTGCACATTTCACATGCTGGTAGAAATTAGGTAGAACTGATTTAAGTTTCCCTGCATTAAAGTCCCCGGCCACTAGGAGCGCTGCCTCTGGATGAGCGTTTTCCTGTTGACTTATGGCCTTATGCAGCTCATTCAGTGCAATCTTAATGCCAGCATTGGTTTGTGGTGGTAAATAGACAGCTATGAAAAATATAGATGAAAACTCTCTTGGTAAATAGTGTGGTCTACAGCTTATCATAAGATACTCTACCTCAGGCGAGCAAAACCTCGAGACTTCCTTAGTATTTGATTTTGTGCACCAGCTGTTGTTTACAAATATACACAGACCGCCACCCCTTGTCTTACCGGAGCCAGCCGTTCTATCCTGCCGATGTAGCGTATAGCCCGCTAGTTGTATGTTGTCCATGTCGTCGTTCAGCCACGACTCGGTGAAACATAAGATTTAACAGTTTTTAATGTCCCGTTGGAAGGATAACCTTAATCTTGAGTCATCCAATTTATTGTCAAATGATTGAAGATTGGCTAATAGGATTGATGGGTGCGGCAGTTTACTCGCTCGCCGTCGGATCCTTACAAGGCACCCCGACCTACGTTCACAATATCTCCGTCTCTTCCTCATGCGAATGACGGGGATTTGGGCCTTGTCGGGTGTCTGTAGGATATCCTTCGCGGCCGCCTCGTTGAAGAAAAAATATTCGTCCAATACGAGGTGAGTAATCGCTGTCCTGATATCCAGAAGCTCTTTTTGGTTATAAGAGACGATGGCAGAAACATTATGTACAAAATAAATGACAAATAACGCGGAAAAACACACATAATAGTACATAGCTACAATACAAAATGTATAATACCACAATACAACAATATTACAATGTACACACGTAGAGTGCATGTGCTAGCGCTTGTGTGCGTATGTGTGTCTCTTCACAGTCCCCGCTGTTCCATAAGGTGTATTTTTACCTGTTTAATAAAAAATCTGATTCTACTGCTTGCATCAGTTACCTGATGTGGAATAGAGTTCCATGTAGTCATGGCTCTATGTAGTACTGTGCGCCTCCCATAGTCTGTACTGGACTTGGGGATTGTGAAGAGACCTCTGGTGGAATGTCTTGTGGGGTATGCATGGGTATCTGAGTTGTATGCTAGTAGTTTAAACAGACAGCTCGGTACATTCAGCTTGTCAACACTTCTTACAAAAACAAGTAGTGATGAAGTCAATCTCTCCTCCACTTTGAGCCATGAGAGATTGACATGCATATCATTCATGTTAGCTCCCTGTGTACTTTTAAGGGCCAGCCGTGCTGCCCTGTTCTGAGCCAATTGTAATTTTCCTAAGTCCCTCTTTGTGGCACCTGACCACACGACTGAACAGTAGTCTAGGTGCGACAATATTAGGGCCTGTAGGACCTGCCTTTTTGATAGTGTTGTTAAGAAGGCAGAGCAGCGCTTTCTTATGGAAAGACTTCTCCCCATCTTAGCCACTGTTGTATCAATATGTCAAATATGTCTTGACCATGTCGATGTGTCAGGCGGCGTTGATCTGTCCCAATCTAACGGACAGATGTTAAGCTCAACTCCGCGGCCCATGGGAGACTGGACACTCGCAAGTCGTAGGAGATCGGGGAGGCAGTCTGGCCACCCATCTATCCGAGAAGATCGGATCCTGTTAGCAAACAACTTTGCCCCGCTTGAGACGGACCTAGCAGCCCCAGGAGTCAGCACGAATCCTGGGTGTATACTAACAGCTGGCGGCCGCTCAGTGGCGCCCTCCCCCACGGCCACCGCAGTTCAGCAGGTCTCTTCCCATTGGATTCCATCAAGACCACCATCATTGTGGGCAGCTCGATGGTGAGAGATTTTGGCCTGCCTATGGTCAGTGGACCAACCAAGGTCCACTGTCACCCAGGAGCCTGTGTCCATGACATCAACTCCTGCCCACGGTTCTGGCCAACTACTCCACGGTTCTGGCCAACTACTCCAATATTGACACCATCGTCACTCATATAAGTTTTAACGACCTTCATTTTAGGCGATCTGAGGGAGGACTACAAAAAAAATGTAAGACCCTTGCTAGCACAGGGAAGATAATAATTATCTCTCACCCCCTCCAGTGCTACCGAAGGGGTTTGGAACGTTTCAGACGATTGCAATGACAGGAATGTCTCCTTTTGTGACACATTTGTTTTGCTGTGGGAGCAACCAGCACTTTTTAAAAGAGACGGGATTCACCCTAACAGCAGGGTTCCAGGATTATTTCCAGCAACATTGCAAACTGTTTTAGAGACTGACAGACAGGGTCTGGTAGTGCTCGAGTTCTCCCTGTCAGAATAAGCAACAGAGGACTTGGAAACCATATCAACTCCTATAGAAATGGCTGGCCATAACCCTGTATAGGCCACCAAAGCACTGCCCCACTTTCTTTACTGATTTCTCTGAACTATTGTCTACTGTCCTTGAGAACTATGATAAAATCATTGTGTTGGGCGATTTTAATATTCATGTTGACAAAGAGACTGACTCGAAGACCATTGAACTTACGAATCTTTTGAGCTCTATGGACTTTATCTAACATGTTACCGGGCCCACCCATAACCGCAGCCATACTCTGGACCTGGTTATTACCAAGGGGCTTTCTATTGACATATCCTCTATTGTTGATGTTGCTTTATCTGATCCCCTCTCTGTATTTTTTACTACCTTGTTTCCCATAGCACAGGGTAATACTGAACACATTATTAAGAAACGCTATCTTACCTCTGAAGTTGATACAGATTTTATTGAGTGTATGAACAATACTGCACCACCTATTCTGCCTTCTTCTTGTGATGATTTAGTTGATAACTTTAATAGCAAATTAAAGGCACCCATTGATGCCATAGCTCCAGTAAAGTTGAAAAAGGCCACATCCAAACGGAGATGAGTGAGGAAACTAATAAATTCAAGAGAAATTGCAGAGCGGAAGTGGAGAAAGTCAAAGTTGCAGGTCCATTATGATATTCTGAGAGAGCAACTTGGTATTTATAACAAGGCAACTAGAAATGCCAGACAGGCTAATTTTTCTAACTTGATCATTAATTAGAATGAATTAGAATAATTTGACAGTGCTCTTCTCGACCATTGATGGCCTGATATATCCTACCCCCGCAAACCTATGTTAACTTTCCTTCACATCTAAATGTAATGTGATTTCAGCATATTTAAGAGATAAGATAACAAACATTAGCCTGGGTATCAGTCAAGCAAGACCTGATCAGATGTTTGATGATATGTGCCCTAGCCTACCACGCAAAGGCACTAGGGATTTATTTTCCCTGGTTGACACAGACATGCTCAGGAAAGTGATATCATAACTTAAGCCTTTACCTGCCTTCTCGATCCTATCCCCACCACCTTTTTCAAAACAGTTTTTAATTGAATATCTGAAGAAGTTCAAGCTATTGTTAATCACAGGAACTTTCTCCACTGCAGTAAAAACTGCTATGGTGAAACCCCTTCTGAAGAAAAGTAATCTAGATTGTTCAGCTCTTAGCAATTTTCTAAAAATCTCCAACCTTCCATTCTTAAGCAAAATTCTGGAAAAATTGGTTTTCAAACAGCTAAATTATTTTTTAAAGTGACAACTGTATTTTTAGAAGAATTCCAATCTGGTTTTCGTGCCCAGCACAGAGACAGCCTTAGTTAAAGTGGTAAATGATCTTAGAGCCAACACAGATGCCAAACAGCTTTCTGTGGATTTAAGTGCTGGATTCAGAACTGTTGACCATGATGTCCTTTAGACCGGAGAGGTGGGTTGGACTCTCTGGTCGAGTTCTAAATTGGTTTAGGACCTATTTAACCGGTCGAGAGTTTTTTGTCACCCTTGGTGAACATAACTCAGATTAAATACATATCAAATGTGGCGTTCCACAAGGTTAGACTTTGGGTCCGGTACTGTTCAGTTTATATACTGTATGTTATCCCTTGGCAGTGTTATCAGAAAGCACAGCATTGATTTTCACTGCTACACAGACGATACACAACTTTACATTTCTGTGTCATCAGAGGATTTTAGCTCCACTGATAAATTATTAGACTGTATTAGTGAATTAAATACTTGGATGGCTCACAACTTCCTCCAACCAAAATAGCTTTTTACCACCTGAGGAACATTGCCAATGTGTGGCCATTTCTCTCTCAGGCTGATACAGAGAGACTCATCCATACTTTTATTACAAGCAGGCTTGACTACTGTAATACTCTCCTGTCTGGTCTACCCAAGAAAGCCATTGGTCAACTGCAAAACATACAGAATACTGCAGCACGGATACTGACCAAGACCAGATGTACAGCACACATTACACAGGTTCTAAGGTCTCTGCACTGGCTGCCTGTGAGTTTTAGAATACATTTTGAGATTCTTCTATTGGTTTTTAAATCAATCCACGATTGTGCAACCCAATACATGTCAGACATGCTTTTAAGTTATGTAGCCAGTAGGTCTCTCAGGTCCTCCGGCACTGGCCTTTTAACTATCCCAAAGACTAGGACCAACAGGCTTGGAGAGGCAGCATTTAGTTACTATGCCCACAGCATTTGGAATAGCTTGCCAGAGAACCTGAGGGGGGCCGAAACTGTGGACATATTTAAAAGAGATCTTAAAACACTTTTTTAGCTTTGCTTTTCCTTAGGGTGCTTTTTAGTCATTCAGTTGTTATTGTTATTCGTTTGTTTTTTTATCCTCTTATGTTTGTTGTGTAGTAAATATTTCAGTTTTTATTTTAATTGTTTATTAGTTTTTCCTGTGAAGCACATTGTGTTGCATTCCATGTCTGAAGTGCCCTGTATAAATAAAGTTTGATTTATTATTTAATGCATTCTCCGTAAATATTAGCTATAAGAAATGAATGTAATTACACACAAACACACGCACACTTATCTCCTCATGGCCAGTGACAGCCTGTACATTGTTTACATTTTAATCATCTATCAGACTCTTATCCAGAGTGACTTACAGTAGTGAGTGCATACATTTTCGTACTGGTCCCCTGTGGGAAACGAAACCCACAACCCTGGCGTTGCAAGCGCAATGCTCTACCAACTGAGCCACACAGGACCCCCAATACCGCCTGAACAGCCCTCCTTCAACTACATTTACATTACTTTTAATCATTTAAAATAATTACAGGAGCAATTAGGGTTAAGTGCCTTGCTCAAGGGCACATCGGCAGATTTTTCACCTAGTCGGGGTTTCGAACCAGCACAGTGGAACAATCCACACAGTGTGTTCTATGGAGCACACCATCACACAAGACATCCAGGGGGTGTTTCTCAATGATACATTTAAATAACAATAGTCAAATATGAAAACTATTCAAGTGTATTGAAGTCTGTATAAGAATAAAGTGAAAAGTTATATTTCATCAAAACAATTTGATCTTGGTTATGACTCAAACGTCTGACCCCAGCTCTTCCTCATCCTCTCTTCCCCAAGTCTCTCTCTTTTATCAGACCTCCAGAACCTCAGTGTTCTTTTCTTTTCCTGTTTACCTCGAGGACTCAGTCAGGAGATGTGCGTTATCTGCAACCCGGAGGGGAACACACACAAACACTCCCAGCGGTTCTAAGAAACCCAAGGGTAGTGCCTGACAATGTCAGCAGAATGTTCTAGCGAGATGACGAGAGGATGGCTGGGCGTGACAAGGTCACTACAGCTTACTATGGCTCCAGCATTGGACACACACCCTTCCTGCTCCATTCATTTACCCTGGATTCTCCCAACCTGCATTTTTATTTCACCTTTATTTAACCAGATAAGCCAGTTGAGAACAAGTTCTCATTTACAGCTGCGACCTGGCCAAGATAAAGCAAAGCAGTGCGATAAAAACAACAACACATATGGGGTAAACAAAACATAAAGTCAAAAATACAAACAGAAAATATATATACAGTGTGTGCGAATGTAGTAAGTTATGGAGGTAAGGCAATAAATAGGCCATAGTGCAAAATAGTTACAATTTCGTATTAACACTGGAATGGTGATGTGCAAATAGAGATACTGGGGTGCAATGAGCAAAATAAATAACAATATGGGGATGAGGTAGTTGGGTGGGCTAAATTCAGAATGGCTGTGTACAGGTGCAGTGTGCGTGCATCCGTGCATTCCTGTGCGTATGTGTGTGGGTGTGTGTTTCCGTATGCGTGTGTGTCTGATATTGCGCAGTGCTCTGACGCACCTGATCTGATCTTGTACAGATTTGTCAATGGTTGTAGTGGGCGGATATCCCACGCCTGCTACTTTATGAATTTCTGTGTTGCCTAGCAACCATGTGAACCCTTTGCTTTCCCTCTCTCCCACCCCTCTCTCCCACCCCATCTCTCTCTCCATCATTCTCTCTGCAGGGGCTCCACAGTGACAAAGTTCCAACTTTTTTTTCTCTAAGTCGTCGTACTTTCAGCTGAAGGAACTCTGCACTGCTTTACCAAACACACAGACACCTAAAGTGGTCCTTGGTTGTCATGGCATCAGTCTGCGTTCACATGGAGAGGATCCACGTCTGTGTGACGAGAGAGCGAGGGAGAGACAGACAGAGATAGATAGAGAGAGAGAGAGAGAGAGAGAGAGAGAGAGAGAGAGAGAGAGAGAGAGAGAGAGAGAGAGAGAGAGAGAGAGAGAGAGAGAGAGAGAGATGGAACCCCCTCCGCTCAAACACACACACACACATGCAAGACATGCGACAGAGAATGACACGTTTGCCATCTTCTTAATGCCCATATATAGGAGCTGTGGCAATGAAAGACGTAGACACTTATTTGATGATGTCTTGGGGTTGCTTCTGTGGTAACAACTACATCTGCACACTCTTTCTCTGTCTTTCTCTCTCTCTCTCTAACTCCCTCACTCTACTCTCTATATTTATCACACATACGCACGCACGCACACAGCAGCCTTTTAGAGTCACCCTCTGCAGCCTTTTAGAGTCACCCTCTGCAGCCTTTTAGAGTCACCCTCTACAGCCTTTTAGTGTCACCCTCTGCAGCCTTTTAGAGTCACCCTCTGCAGCCTTTTAGAGTCACCCTCTGCAGCCTTTTAGAGTCACCCTCTGCAGCCTTTTAGTGTCACCCTCTGCAGCCTTTTAGAGTCACCCTCTGCAGCCTTTTAGAGTCACCCTCTGCAGCCTTTTAGAGTCACCCTCTGCAGCCTTTTAGAGTCACCCTCTGCAGCCTTTTAGTGTCACCCTCTGCAGCCTTTTAGTGTCACCCTCTGCAGCCTTTTTGTGTTACCCTCTGCAGCCTTTTAGTGTCACCCTCTGCAGCCTTTTAGTGTCACCCTCTGCAGCCTTTTAGTGTCACACTCTGCAGCCTTTTAGTGTCACCCTCACACATCAGAGTACAGTCCGTCCCGCTAACTGACAGCTTGAGTGACAGCTGAGACTTGGCTCTCAAGAGAAGACAGGCTATGTGCACACTGCCCACAAAATGAGGTGGAAACTGAGCTGCACTTCCTAACCTCATGCCAAATGTATGACCATATTAGAGACACATATTTCCCTCAGATTACAGCGATCCACAAAGAATTCGAAAACAAACCCAATTTTGATAAACTCCCTTATCTACTGGGTGAAAAACCACAGTGTGCCATCACAGCTGCAAGATTTGTGACCTATTGCCACAAGAAAAGGGCAACCAGTGAAGAACAAACACCATTGTAAATACAACCCATATTTATGTTTATTTATTTTCCCATTTGTACTTTAACTATTTGCACATTGTTACAACACTGTAGATATACATAATAGGACATTTGAAATGTCTTTATTCTTTTGAAACTTCTGAGTGTAATGTTTACTGTTAATATTTATTGTTTATTTCACTTTTGTTTACTATCTACTTCACTTGCTTTGGCAATGTTAACATACGTTTCCCATGCCAATAAAGCCCTTAAATTGAAATTGAATTGAATTGAGAGAGAGAGAGACAGAGGGAGATGTGGGGTGAGGCCAAAGGGAAAGAAAGTTGTAGAGAAAAAGCTAAGAACTGAAACTGAGTGGAAAGCGAGAGAGAGACATTTCCACCACTTAAAAAGAGGAAGAGAACAGAGTCCAGTGGGACTGCCATCACTCTGACAATCTGACAAACCGGACGGATGAGAGGAGGAAGGAGAGAAGAACAGATGGAGGAGAGAAAAAGAGAGACTGAGGTGTGGAGAAAGTCTGCTTTGGTGGTCTACATTGGAGCAGAAAAAGCATTCTTACTTACAATTTAACCTATAAAATTACACAACATAGATATTTTGTGAAGATTGTGATGAGTAGTTGATTGTTTGAACACACACTTTGAAAGGTCCAGGACTAGAGTTGAAGCATCCTGTTATAAGACTCTCAGTAAGATTATTCCCTTGTTGAGAGGCCACCGTGACAATCCAATCAGGAGGGAGCTGATTGCCTTGGGGGCAGGGAAAGCATTTCGGGCTAGTTGAAACCAAAATGAGGTTAGTTGAAACCAAAATGAGGCTAGTTGAACCCAAAATGAGGCTAGTTGAACCCAAAATGAGGCTAGTTGAAACCAAAATGAGGCTAGTTGAACCCAAAATGAGGCTAGTTGAACCCAAAATGAGGCTAGTTGAAACCAAAATGAGGCTAGTTGAAACCAAAATGAGGCTAGTTGAAAACAAAATGTACACACACACACTCAAAATCCAAAAGGTAGGCCCTGCTAATCCATCCCAGGCCCATCATCCCCCACCAGGTGTTGGTAGATAGGTATCTCTAGCCAGGCTGTGGGCCAGACACAGTATTTGTCTAAATGTCACCAGTCTCTACTGCTTTCATCCACGTCCCACTATTGCTAACTGTTTAATCTGCTGTCATTAGCTATGGTTAGCCACGGCAGGGGGGAAACAGGAGGGGGGAGAGAGGGAGGACAGAGGGGGGAGACTGGAGGGGGAGAGAGGGAGAGAGGGAGGACAGAGGGGGGAAACAGGAGGGGGAGAGAGGGAGGACAGAGTGGGGAAACAGGAGGGGGAGAGAGGGAGGACAGAGGGGGGAAACAGGAGGGGGAGAGAGGGAGGACAGAGGGGGGAAACAGGAGGGGGGAGAGAGGGAGGACAGAGGGGGGAAACAGGAGGGGGGAGAGAGGGAGGACAGAGGGGGGGAAAACAGGAGGGGGAGAGAGGGAGGACAGAGGGGGGAGACTGGAGGGGGATGGAGGGAGGACAGAGGGGGGTGACAGGAGGGGGATAGAGGGAGGACAGAGGGGGGAGACAGGAGGGGAGCAAGGGAGGACAGAGGGCGGAGAGAGATGGAGGACAGAAGTGGGAGACAGGGCAGGGGAGAGGGAGGGGATAGAAGGAGGGGAGAGAGGGGGAGACTGGATACTGTAGCTCAGTTTGGTAGAGCATGGCGCTTGCAATGCCAGGGTTGTGGGTTCGTTCCCCACG
>JAGTTL010000289.1:1120-64500 GCA_036851935.1 Coregonus suidteri | reverse complement strand
AAGTCAATATAAACTATACCAAGTCAACTATACCAAGTCAATATAAACTATACCAAGTCAACTATACCAAGTCAATATAAACTATACCAAGTCAATATAAACTATACCAAGTCAACTATACCAAGTCAATATAAACTATACCAAGTCAACTATACCAAGTCAATATAAACTATACCAAGTCAATATAAACTATACCATCAATTATACCAAGTCAACATCAACTATACCAAGTCAATATAAACTATACCAAGTCAATATAAACTATACCAAGTCAATATAAACTATACCAAGTCAACTATACCAAGTCAATATAAACTATACCAAGTCAACTGTACCAAGTCAATATAAACTATACCAAGTCAATATAAACTATACCAAGTCAACTATACCAAGTCAATATAAACTATACCATGTCAATATAAACTATACCAAGTCAATATAAACTATACCATGTCAATATAAACTATACCATCAATTATACCAAGTCAACATCAATTATACCAAGTCAATATAAACTATACCAAGTCAATATAAACTATACCAAGTCAACTATACCAAGTCAACATCAACTATACCAAGTCAATATAAACTATACCAAGTCAATATAAACTATACCAAGTCAATATAAACTATACCAAGTCAACTATACCAAGTCAATATAAACTATACCAAGTCAACTATACCAAGTCAATATAAACTATACCAAGTCAAACTATACCAAGTCAATATAAACTATACCATGTCAATATAAACTATACCAAGTCAATATAAACTATACCAAGTCAATATAAACTATACCAAGTCAATATAAACTATACCATGTCAATATAAACTATACCATCAATTATACCAAGTCAACATCAATTATACCAAGTCAATATAAACTATACCAAGTCAATATAAACTATACCAAGTCAACTATACCAAGTCAACTATACCAAGTCAATATAAACTATACCAAGTCAACTATACCAAGTCAATATAAACTATACCATGTCAATATAAACTATACCAAGTCAATATAAACTATACCAAGTCAATATAAACTATACCAAGTCAATATAAACTATACCAAGTCAACTATACCAAGTCAATATAAACTATACCAAGTCAACTATACCAAGTCAATATAAATATACCAAGTCAATATAAACTATACCAAGTCAATATAAAACTATACCAAGTCAAACTATACCAAGTCAATATAAACTATACCATGTCAATAAACTATAAACTATACCAAGTCAATATAAACTATACCATCAATTATAACTAAGTCAACATCAACTATACCAAGTCATATATAAACTATACCAAGTCAATATAAACTATACCAAGTCAATATAAACTATACCAAGTCAACTATACCAAGTCAATATAAACTATACCAAGTCAATATAAACTATACCAAGTCAATATAAACTATACCAAGTCAATATAAACTATACCAAGTCAACTATACCAAGTCAATATAAACTATACCAAGTCAATATAAACTATACCAAGTCAATATAAACTATACCAAGTCAATATATAAACTATACCAAGTCAACTATACCAAGTCAATATAAAACTATACCAAGTCAACTATACAATATAAGTCAAATATAAACTATACCAAGTCAATATAAACTATACCAAGTCAACTATACCAAGTCAATATAAACTATACCAAGTCAATATATACCAAGTCAATATAAAACTATACCAAGTCAATATAAACTATACCATGTCAATATAAAACTATACCAAGTCAATATAAACTATATAACTACCATGTCAAATATAAACTATACCATCAATTATACCAAGTGTCAACATCAATTATATACAAGTCAATATAAACTATACCAAGTCAATATAAACTATACCAAGTCAACTATACCAAGTCAACATATAAACTATACCAAGTCAATATAAACTATACCAAGTCAACTATACCAAGTAAACTATACCAAGTCAATATAAACTATACCAAGTCAACTATACCAAGTCAATATAAACTATACCAAGTCAACTATACCAAGTCAATATAAACTATACCAAGTCAACTATACCAAGTCAATATAAACTATACCATGTCAATATAAACTATACCAAGTCAATATAAACTATACCAAGTCAACTATACCAAGTCAACATCAACTATACCAAGTCAATATAAACTATACCAAGTCAATATATAAACTATACCAAGTCAATATAAACTATACCAAGTCAATATAAACTATACCAAGTCAAACTATACCAAGTCAATATAAACTATACCAAGTCAACTATACCATCAAGTCAATAATAAAACTATACCATGTCAATATAAACTATACCAAGTCAAATAAACTATACCAAGTCAATATAAACTATACCAAGTCAATATAAACTATACCATGTCAATATAAACTATACCATCAATTATACCAAGTCAACATCAATTATACCAAGTCAATATAAACTATACCAAGTCAATATAAACTATACCAAGTCAACTATACCAAGTCAACTATACCAAGTCAATATAAACTATACCAAGTCAACTATACCAAGTCAATATAAACTATACCATGTCAATATAAACTATACCAAGTCAATATAAACTATACCAAGTCAATATAAACTATACCAAGTCAATATAAACTATACCAAGTCAATATAAACTATACCAAGTCAACTGTACCAAGTCAATATAAACTATACCAGTCAATATAAACTATACCAAGTCAACTATACCAAGTCAATATAAACTATACCATGTCAATATAAACTATACCAAGTCAATATAAACTATACCATCAATTATACCAAGTCAACATCAACTATACCAAGTCAATATAAACTATACCAAGTCAATATAAACTATACCAAGTCAATATAAACTATACCAAGTCAACTATACCAAGTCAATATAAACTATACCAAGTCAACTGTACCAAGTCAATATAAACTATACCAAGTCAATATAAACTATACCAAGTCAACTATACCAAGTCAATATAAACTATACCAAGTCAACTATACCAAAACTATACCAAGTCATATAAACTATACCAAGTCAATATAAAACTATACCAAGTCAACTATACCAAGTCAATATAAAAACTATACCAAGTCAAAACTATACCAAGTCAATATAAACTATACCAAGTCAATATATCAAACTATACCAAGTCAAACTATACCAAGTCAATATAAACTATACCAAGTCAAACTAAACTATACCAAGTCAATATAAACTATACCAAGTCAATATAAACTATACCATCAATTATACCAAGTCAACATCACTATACCAAGTCAATATAAACTATACCAAGTCAATATAAACTATACCAAGTCAATATAAACTATACCAAGTCAACTATACCAAGTCAATATAACTATACCAAGTCAACTATACCAAGTCAATATAAACTATACCAAGTCAATATAAACTATACCAAGTCAATATAAACTATACCAAGTCAACCAAGTCAACTATACCATGTCAATATAAACTATACCAAGTCAATATAAACTATACCAGTCAATATAAACTATACCAGTCAATTATACCAAGTCAACATCAATATATACCAAGTCAATATAAAACTATACCAAGTCAATATAAACTATACCAAGTCAACTATACCAAGTCACATCAACTATACCAAGTCAATATATAAACTATACCAAGTCAATATAAACTATACCAAGTCAATATAAACTATACCAAGTCAATATAACTATACCAAGTCAATATAAACTATACAAGTCAACTATACCAAGTCAATATAAACTATACCAAGTCAACTATACCAAGTCAATATAAACTATACCATGTCAATATAAACTATACCAAGTCAATATAAACTATACCAAGTCAATATAAACTATACCAAGTCAATATAAAGTCAACTATACCATGTCAATATAAAACTATACCAATCAACTATACCAAGTCAACATCAATTATACCAAGTCAATATAAACTATACCAAGTCAATATAAACTATACCAAGTCAACTATACCAAATCAACTATACCAGGTCAATATAAACTATACCAAGTCAACTATACCAAGTCAATATAAACTATACCAAGTCATATAAATAAACTAGTCAATACCAAGTCAATATAAACTATACCAAGTCAATATAAACTATACCAAGTCAATATAAACTATACCATCAATTATACCAAGTCAACATCAATACCAATATACCAAGTCAATCAATAAAACTATACCAAGTCAATATAAACTATACCCAACTATACCAATCATAAACTATACCAAGTACCAATATAAACTATACCAAGTCAATTATACCAAGTCAACATCAACTATACCAATATAAACTATACCAAGTCAATATAAACTATACCAAGTCAACTATACCAAGTCAATATAAACTATACCAAGTCAATATAAACTATACCATCAATTATACCAAGTCAACATCAATTATACCAAGTCAATACCAAAACTATACTATAGTCAAGATCACCTATACCAAGTCAATATAAACTATACCAAGTCAACTAACGTTATACCAAGTCAATATAAACTATACCAAGTCAATATAAACTATACCAAAGTCAATATAAACTATACCAAGGTCAAACTATAAACTATACCAAGTCAATATAAACTATACCAAGTCAACTATACCAAGTCAATATATAAACTATACTATACAAAGTCAATATAAACTATACCAAGTCAATATAAACTATACCAAGTCAATATAATACTATACCAAGTCAATATAAACTATAACCAAGTCAACTATACCAAGTCAATATAAAAACTATACCAAGTCAATATAAATCAATATATACCAAGTCAATAAATTATACCAAGTCAACATCAACTATACCAAGTCAATATACCAAACATCAATTATACCAAGTCAATATAAACTATACCAAGTCAATATAAACTATACCACCAAGTCAACTATACCAAGTCAATATAAACTATACCAAGTCAACTGTACCAAGTCAATATATAAAACTATACCAAGTCATATACTATCCCAGTCATATATACTAACCAAGTCAAAATATGAACAAGTCAATATAAACTATACCAGTCAATATAAACTATACCAAGTCAATATACACTATACCTATACCATCAATTATACCAAGTCAACATCAAACTATACCAAGTCAATATAAAATCTATATACCAAGTCAATATCAATAAAACTATACCAAGTCAATATAAACTATACCATGTCAAGATAAACTATACCAAGTCAATATAAAACTATACCAAGTCAATAGTATACCAAGTCAATATAAACTATACCAAGTCAATATAAAACTATACCAAGTCAACTATACCAAGTCAATCAATATAAACTATACCAAGTCAATATAAACTATACCAAGTCAATATAAACTATACCAAGTCAATATAAATATAAACTATACCAAGTCAAATATATACCAAGTCAATAATAAACTATACCAAGTCAACTATACCAAGTCAATATAAACTATACCAAGTCAATATAAATAACTATACCAAGTCAACTATAAACCAAGTCAATATAAACTATACCAAGTCAATATACCTATACCAAGTCAATATAAACTATACCAAGTCAATATAAAGTCTATATACCATGTCAATATAAACTATACCAAGTCAATATAAAACTATACCATGTCAATATAAACTATACCATCAATTATACCAAGTCAACATCAATATCAACTATACCAAGTCAATATAAAACTATACCAAGTCAATATAAACTATACAGTCAATGTCAAGTCAATATCAACTATACCAAGTCAATATAAACTATACCAAGTCAATATAAACTATACCAAGTCAATAAACTAACTATACTTATACCAAGTCAATATAAAACTATACCAAGTCAACTATACCAAGTCAATATAAACTATACCAAGTCAACTATACCAAGTCAATATAAAACTATACCCATAAGTCAACTATAACAAGTCAATATAAACTATACCATGTCAACCAATAAACTATACCAAGTCAATATAAACTATACCAAGTCAACTATATACCAAGTCAACATCAACTATACCAAGTCAATATAAACTATACCAAGTCAATATAAACTATACCAAGTCAATATAAACTATACCAAGTCAATATAAACTATACCAAGTCAACTATACCAAGTCAATATAAACTATACCAAGTCAACTATACCAAGTCAATATAAACTATACCATGTCAATATAAACTATACCAAGTCAATATAAACTATACCAAGTCAATATAAACTATACCAAGTCAATATAAACTATACCATGTCAATATAAACTATACCATCAATTATACCAAGTCAACATCAATTATACCAAGTCAATATAAACTATACCAAGTCAATATAAACTATACCAAGTCACATAAACTATACCAAGTCAAACTATACCAGGTCAATATAAACTATACCAAGTCAACTATACCAAGTCAATATAAACTATACCATGTCAATATAAACTATACCAAGTCAATATAAACTATACCAAGTCAATATAAACTATACCAAGTCAATATAAACTATACCAAGTCAATATAAACTATACCAAGTCAACTGTACCAAGTCAATATAAACTATACCAAGTCAATATAAACTATACCAAGTCAATATAAACTATACCAAGTCAATATAAACTATACCATGTCAATATAAACTATACCAAGTCAACTATACCAAAACTATACCATCAATTATACCAAGTCAATATAAACTATACCAAGTCAATATATAAAACTATACCAAGTCAATATAAACTATACCAAGTCAATAAAAACTATACCAAGTCAACTATACCAAGTCAATATAAAACTATACCAATGTCAACTGAGTACCAAGTACCAAGTCAATAAAACTATACCAAGTCAATATAAACTATACCAATATCAACTATACCAAGTCAATATATAAACTATAACCAAGTCAATATAAACTATACCAAGTCAATATAAACTATACCAATCAATATAAACTATACCAAGTCAACTATACCAAGTCAATATAAACTATACCAAGTCAACTATACCAAGTCAATATAAACTATACCAAGTCAATATAAACTATACCAAGTCAACTATACCAAGTCAATATAAACTATACCAAGTATAAACTTATACCAAGTCAATATAAACTATACCAAGTCAATATAAACTATACCATCAATTATACCAAGTCAACATAAACTATACCAAGTCAATAAGTATAAACTATACCAAGTCAATATAAACTATACCAAGTCAATATAAAACTATACCAAGTCAACTATACCAAGTCAATATCAACTATACCAAGTCAACTGTACCAAGTCAATATAAACTATACCAAGTCAATATAAACTATACCAAGTCCAACTATACCAAGTCAATAATATACAACTATACCAAGTCAATATAAACTATACCAAGTCAATATAAACTATACCATGTCAATATACCAAGTCATATAACATCAATTATATAAAGTCAACATCAATTATACCAAGTCAATATAAAACTCAATACCAAGTCAATATAAACTATACCAAGTCAACTATACCAAGTCAATATAACTATACCAAGTCAATATAAACTATATACAAGTCAATATAAACTATACCAAGTCAATATAAACTATACCAAGTCAAACCTATACCAAGTCAAGTCAACAAGTAAAATAACTATACCAAGTCAACTATACCAAGTCAATATAAACTATACCAAGTCAACTATACCAAGTCAAATATAAACTATACAATGTCAATATAAACTATACCAAGTCAATATAAACTATACCAAGTCAATATAAACTATACCAAGTCAATATAAACTATACCATGTCAATATAAACTATACCATCAATTATACCAAGTCAACATCAACTATACCAAGTCAATTATACCAAGTACCAATATATAACTATACCAAGTCATATATAAACCATTCAATTATACCAAGTCAACTATACCAAGTCAACTATACCAAGTCAATATAAACTATACCAAGTCAACTATACCAAGTCAATATAAACTATACCAAGTCAATATAAACTATACCAAGTCAATATAAACTATACCAAGTCAATATAAACTATACCAAGTCAATATAAACTATACCATCAATTATACCAAGTCAATATAAACTTATACCATCAATATAAACCAAGTCAATATAAACTATACCAAGACTATACCAAGTCATAAAACTATACCAACTCAATATACACAAGTAAACTATACCAAGTCAATATAACTATACCAGATCAATATAACATCAATTATACCAAGTCAACATAAAAACTAACCAAGTCTATACCAATATATAACTATACCAAGTCAATATATAATCATTATACCAAGTCAACATCAATTATACCAAGTCAATATAAACTATACCAAGTCAATATAAACTATACCTATCAATTATAACAAGGTCAAGTCAACTATCAAGTTATACCAAGTCAATATAAACTATACCAAGTCAAATACAACTATACCAAGTCAATATAAACTATACCAAGTCCAACTATACCAAGTCAATATAAACTATACCAAGTCAATATAAACTATACCAAGTCAATATAAACTATACCAAGTCAAACTATACCAAGTCAATATAAACTATACCAAGTCAACTATATACAAGTCAATATAAACTATACCAAGTCAATATAAACTATATACCAAGTCAATATAAACTATACCAAGTCAATATACCAAGTCAATATAAACTATACCAAGTCAACTATACCAAGTCAATATAAACTATACCAAGTCAATATACTAACTATACCATCAATATACCAAGTCAACTATCAAACTATACCAAGTCAATATAAAACTATACCAAGTCAATATAAAACTATACCAAGTCAATATAAACTATACCAAGTCAACTATACACAACTAATAATAAATTATACAAGTCAACTGTAAACTATACCAAGTCAATATAAACTATATACCAAGTCAATATAAACTATAAACTATACCAAGTCAACTATACCAAGTCAATATAAACTATACCAAGTCAACTAAACTATACCAAGTCAATATAAACTATACCATGTCAATATAAACTATACCAAGTCAATATAAAACTATACCAAGTCAACATATAAACTATACCATCAAGTAAACTATAAACTATACCAATCAATATAAACTATACCAAGTCAATATAAACTATACCTCAATTATACCAAGTCAATATCAAAACTATACCAAGTCAATATAAACTATACCAGTAAACATCCAAGTCAATTAAACTATACCAAGTCAACATAACAACTATACCAAGTCAATATAAACTATACCAAGTCAATATAAAACTATACCTCAAATACCAAGTCAATATAAACTATACCAAGTCAACTATACCAAGTCAATATAAACTATACCAAGTCAACTATACCAAGTCAATATAAACTATACCAAGTCAACTATACCAAGTCAATATAAACTATACCAAGTCAAAACTATACCAAGTCAATATAAAACTATACCATGTCAATATAAACTATACCAAGTCAATATAAACTATACCAAGTCAATATAAACTATACCAAGTCAATATAAACTATACCATGTCAATATAAACTATACCATCAATTATACCAAGTCAACATCAATTATACCAAGTCAATATAAACTATACCAAGTCAATATAAACTATACCAAGTCAACTATACCAAGTCAATATAAACTATACCATGTCAACTATACCAATACCAATATAAACTATATACCATGTCAATATAAAATAAATACCAAGTCAATATAAACTAACTCAAATACCAAGTCAATATAAACTATACCAAGTCAATATAAACTATACCATCAATTATACCAAGTCAACATCAATTATACCAAGTCAATAAGAATATAACTATACCAAGTCAATATAAACTATACCAAGTCAATATAAACTATACCAAGTAAATATAAACTATACCATCAATTATACCAAGTCAACATCAACTATACCAATATAAACTATACCAAGTCAATATAAACTATACCAAGTCAACTATACCAAGTCAATATAAACTAAACGATGTCAATATATACCAAGTCAATATAAACTATACCATCAATTATACCAAGTCAACATCAACTATACCAAGTCATATATAAACTATACCAAATCTCAACTCACACTATACCAAGTCAATATAAACTAAATATACCAAGTCAACTCTACCAAGTCAATATAAACTATACCAATTCAACTATACCAAGTCAATATAAACTATACCAAGTCAACTATACCAAGTCAATATAAACTATACCAAGTCAACTATACCAAGCATCAATATCCAAGTCAAATATAAACTATACCAAGTCAATATAAACTATACCAAGTCAATATAAACTATACCAAGTCACTATCCAAGTCAACTATACCAAGTCATATATAAACTATACCAAGTCAATATACTATACCAAGTCAATATAAACTATACCATCCATCAATATCCCATGTCAATAACGTCTATACCAAATCAATATACCAAGTCAACATAAACTATACCAAGTCAATATAAACTATACCATCAATCAAATATAAACTATACCAAGTCACAATAAACTATACCAAGTCATACTAAACTACCAAGTCAATATACACTATACCAAGTCAAAACTATACCAACTCAAATATAAACTATACCAAGTCAATACCATAAACTATACCAAGTCAAGTCCAACTATACCAAGTCAATATAAACTATACCAAGTCAATATATACTAAGTCAAGTTAATAAACTATACCAATGTCAATATAACTATACCAAGTCAATATAAACAATTATACCAATGTCAATATAAACTATACCAAGTCAATATAAACTATACCATGTCAATATAAACTATACCCATCAATTAATATACCAAGTCAACACACAATTATACCAGTCAATATAAACTATACCAAGTCAATATAAACTATACCAAGTCAACTATACCAAGTCAACATCAACTATACCAAGTCAATATAAACCCTATACCAAGTAAATATCAACCTATACCAAGTCAACTATACCAAGTCAATATAAACTATACCAAGTCAACTATACCAAGTCAATATAAACTATACCAAGTCAACGTAACCACCAGTCATATATTAAACTATACCAAGTCAACTATACCATACTTTACAAGTCAATATAACTATACCATGTCAATATAAACTATATATACCAAGTCAATATAAACTATACCAAGTCAATATAAACTATAAGTCAATATCATATATCAAACTATACCATGTCAATATAAACTATACCATACATCAAATTATACCAATCAACCATCCAATTTATACCAAGTCATATAAAACTATACCAAGTCAATATAAACTATACAAGTCAATGTATACCAAGTCAATATAAACTATACTGTCAATTAGATAACTATACCAAGTCAATATAAACTATACCATGTCAATATAAAACTATACCAAGTCAATATAAACTATACCAAGTCAATATAAACTACATTATACCAAGTTAAATTATATACCACTTTACCCAATGTCAATAAACCTATACCAAGTCAATATCAAACTATACCAAGTCAATATAAAACTATACCAGTCAATATAAACTATACCAATCTCAATAGAATCTATACCATGTAAATATAAACTATACAAGAGACAATATATAACTATACAAGTCATATCAATCTATACTTCAATATAAACTATACCAAGTCAATATGCCCAAGTCAATAACACTTATACCAAGTCAACGTTATACCAAAGTCAATATAAACTATACCAAGTCAAGTAAATATAAACTATACCATCTAAACTATACCAAACTGAAGTTTCCACCAACATCAACTATACCAAGTCCATATAAACTATCCAACCAAGTCAACTCAACTATACCAAGTCAATATAAACTATACCCAGAGTCAAAACTATACATCAAGTCATATAAAACTATACCAAGTCATATAAACTATACCAAGTCAATATAAACTTATACCAATATCAACTCTATACCAATTACTCAATATAAACTATACCAAGTCAACTATACCAAGTCAATATAAACTATACAAGTCAACTATAAAGTCAGATATGCGTTATACCAAGTCAATATAAACTATACCAAATCAATATAACTTGAACTATACCAAGTCAATATACTACCTATACCAATTGTCTTCAAGATGCTAACTATACCCAGTCAATATAAACTCATAGTCTTATCACAATTATACCAAGTCAACATCAACTATACCAAGTCAATATAACTAACTGAGGTGCTCACAATGTCAACTATACCAAGTCAATATAGAACTATACCAAGTGAGAGGCAACTATACCAAGTCAATATAAACTATACCAATGTCAACTATAAATCTACCAAGTCAATTAAACTATACCAAGTCAACTATACCAAGTCAAACTATACCTGTCAAATATACCAGTCAATATAAACGTCAAATTATACCAAGTCACATCAACTATACCAGTCAATAAACTATACCAAAGTCAATATAAACTATACCATCAATATAAAGTAAGTCAACTATACCAAAGTCAATATAAACTATACCAAGTCAATCATAAACTATACCAAGTCAACTATACCAAGTCAATATAAACTATACCAAGTCAATATAAAACTATACCAAGTTCATATAAACCATACCAGTCAATATAACTATACCAAGTCATATACCAAGTCATATAAACTATACCAAGTAAACTATACCAAGTCAATATAAACTATACCAAGTCAACTATAAAGTCAATATAAACTATTCCAAGTCA
Source organism: Coregonus suidteri (assembly GCA_036851935.1). NCBI lineage: Eukaryota > Metazoa > Chordata > Actinopteri > Salmoniformes > Salmonidae > Coregonus > Coregonus suidteri. The sequence continues at coordinate 51,728 of JAGTTL010000289.1, read as the reverse complement.
ATATAAACTATACCAAGTCAATATAAAAAACTATACCAAGGTCAATATAAACTATACCATCTAAAACTATACCAAGTCAATATAAACTATACCATGTCAATATAAAGTCAATATAAACTATACCAAGTCAAGTATACCAAGTCAACATAAACTATACCAAGTCATATATAACAAGTCACTATACCAAGTCAATATAAACTATACCAAGTCAACTATACCAAGTCAACATCAACTATACCAAGTCAATATAAACTATACCAAGTCAATATAAACTATACCAAGTCAACTATACCAAGTCAATATAAACTAAGTCAATATAAACTATACCATCAACTATACCAAGTCAATATAAACTATACCAAGTCAACTATACCAAGTCAATATAAACTATACCAAGTCAACTATACCAAGTCAATATAAACTATACCATGTCAATATAAACTATACCAAGTCAATATAAACTATACCAAGTCAATATAAACTATACCAAGTCAATATAAACTATACCAAGTCAATATAAATCTATAGACAGTCAATATAAACTATAACCAACTCAATTATACACAAGTCAATATAAACTATACCAAGTCAATATAAACTATACCAAGTCATATAAACTACCAAGTCAATATAAACTTATATCAACCAAGTCAATATAAACTATACCATGTCATATAAACCATACCATAAACTATACCAAGTCAATATAAACTATACCAAGTCAATATAAACTATACCAAGTCAATATAAACTATACCAAGTCAATATAAACTATACCAAGTCAACTATACCAAGTCAATATAAACTATACCAAGGTGTCAATATACCATCAACTATACCAAGTCAATATAAACTATACCAAGTCAATATAAAACTATACCAAGTCAATATAAAACTATACCCAGTCAATATAAACTATAACCATCAATTATACCAAGTCAACATCAATTATACCAAGTCAATATAAACTATACCAAGTCAAATATAAAATACCATCAATATAAACTATACCATGTCAATATAAACTATATAAAGTCAATATAAACTATACCATGTCAATATAAACTATACCAAGTCAATATAAAACTATACCAAGTCAATATATAAACTATACCAAGTCAATATAAACTATACCAAGTCAATATAAACTATACCAAGTCAATATAAACTATACCATGTCAATATAAACTATACCAAGTCAATATAAACTATACCAAGTCAATATAAACTATACCAAGTCAATTAACTATACCAAGTCAATATAAACTATACCATGTCAATATAAACTATACCAAGTCAATATAAACATACAAGTCAATATAAACTATACCATTGTCAATATAAACTATACCAAGTCAATATATACCAAGTCCAAGTCAATATAAACTATACCAAGTCAATATAAACTATACCATGTCAATATAACTATACCAAGTCAACATCAATTATACCAAGTCAATATAAACTATACCAAGTCAATATAAACTATACCATGTCAATATAAACTATACCATCAATTATACCAAGTCAACATCAATTATACCAAGTCAATATAAACTATACCAAGTCAATATAAACTATACCAAGTCAACTATACCAAGTCATATAAAACTATACCAAGTCAATATAAACTATACCAAGTCAATATAAAACATACCAAATCAATATAAACTATACCAAGTCAATATAAACTATACCAAGTCAATATAAACTATACCAAGTCAACTATACCAAGTCAATATAAACTATACCAAGTCATATAACTATACCAAGTCAATATACCTATACCAAGTCAATATAAATATAATAACTATACCAAGTCAATATAACCAACTATACCAAGTCATATAAACTATACCAAGTCAATATAAACTATACCATGTCAATATAAACTATACCATCAATTATACCAAGTCAACATCAATTATACCAAGTCAATATAAACTATACCAAGTCAATATAAACTATACCAAGTCAACTATACCAAGTCAATATAAACTATACCAAGTCAATATAAACTATAAATCAATATACCAAGTCAACTATACCAAGTCAATATAAAAACTATACCATGTCAAATATAAACTATACCAAGTCAATATAAACTATACCAAGTCAATATAAACTATACCAAGTCAATATAAACTATACCATCATATAATACCAAGTCAACATAAACTATATACCAAGTCAATATAAACTATACCAAGTCAATATAAACTATACCAAGTCAATATAAACTATACCAAGTCAATATAAACTATACCATCAATTATACCAAGTCAATATCAACTATTACAAGTCAATATAAACTATACCAAGTCAATATAAACTATACCAAGTCAACTATACCAAGTCAATATAAACTATACCAAGTCAATATAAACTATCACCATCAAATTATACAAGTCAACATAAACTATACCAAGTCAATATAAACTATACCAAGTCAATATAAACTATACCAAGTCAATATAAACTATACCAAGTCAACTATACCAAGTCAATATAAACTATACCAAGTCAACTATACCAAGTCAATATAAACTATACCAAGTCAATATAAACTATACCAAGTCAACTATACCAAGTCAATATAACTATACCAAGTCAAACTATACCAAGTCAATATAAACTATACCAAGTCAATATAAACTATACCAAGTCAATATAAACTATACCCAAGTCAACTAATACCAAGTCAATATAAACTATACCAAGTCAATATACCAAGTCAATATAAACTATATACCAAGTCAATATAAAACTATACCATCAATTATACCAAGTCAACATCAACTATACCAAGTCAATATAAACTATACCAAGTCAATATAAACTATACCAAGTGTATAACAATATCAACTATACCAAGTCAATATAAACTATACCAAGGTCAATATAACTATACCAAGTCAATATACCAAGTCAATATAACTATACCATATAAACTATACCAAACTATACCCAGTCATATAAACTATACCAAGTCAATATAAATATACCAAGTCAAAAACTATACCAAGTCAATATAAAACTATACCATGTCAATATAAACTATACCAAGTCAATATAAACTATACCAAGTCAAATAAACTAACTATACCATGTCAATATAAACTATACCATCAATTATACCAAGTCAACATCAATTATACAAGTCAATATAAAACTATACCAAGTCAATATAAACTATACCAAGTCAACTATACCAAGTCAATATCAACTATATACCAAGTCAATATAAACTATACCAAGTCAATATAAACTATACCAAGTCAATATAAACTATAAGTCAACTATACCAAGTCAATATAAACTATACCAAGTCAACTATACCAAGTCAATATATAAACTATACCAAGTATAAACTATACCAAGTCAATATAAACTATACCAAGTCAATATACCAAGTCAATATAAACTATACCAAGTCAATATAAACTATACCAAGTCAATATAAACTATACCAAGTCAATATAAACTATACCAAGTCAATATAAACTATACCATGTCAATATAAACTATACAAGTCATATAAACTATACCAAGTCAATATAAACTATACCAATTCAATATAAACCTATACCAAGTCAATATAAACTATACCAAGTCAATATAACTATACAAAGTCAATATAACTATACCAAGTCAATATAAACTATATACCAAGTCAATATAAAACTATACCATTGTCAATATAAACTATACCAAGTCAATATAAACTATACCAAGTCAATATAAACTATACCAAGTCAATATAAAACTATACCATCAACTATACCAAGTCAATATAAAAAACTATACCAAGTCAATATAAACTATACCAGTCAATATAAACTATACCAAGTCAATATAAAACCTATACCATCAATTATACCAAGTCAACATCAACTAGTCATATAAACCAATATAAACTATACCAAGTCAATATAAACTATACCAAGTCATATAAACTATACCAAGTCAATATAAACTATACCAAGTCAATATAAACTATACCATCAATTATACCAAGTAACAAAATCAACTATACCAAGTCAATATAAACTATACCCAATATCAACTATACCAAGTCAATATAAACTATACCAGTCAAACTATACCAAGTCAATATAAACTATACCAAGTCAATATAAACTATACCAAGTCAATATAAACTATACCAAGTCAATATAAACTATACCAAGTCAATATAAACTATACCAAGTCAACTATACCAAGTCAATATAAACTATACCAAGTCAATATAAACTATACCAAGTCAATATAAACTATACCAAGTCAACTATACCAAGTCAATATAAACTATACCAAGTCAACTATACCAAGTCAATATAAACTATACCAAGTCAATATACCAAGTACCATCAATTATACCAAGTCAACATCAACTATACCAAGTCAATATAAACTATACCAAGTCAATATAAACTATACCAAGTCAATATAAACTATACCAAGTCAACTATACCAAGTCAATATAAACTATACCAAAGTCATCAACTATACCAAGTCAATATAAACTATACCAAGTCAATATAAACTATACCAAGTCAACTATACCAAGTCAATATAAACTATACCAAGTCAACTATACCAAGTCAATATAAACTATACCAAGTCAATATAAACTATACCAAGTCAATATAAACTATACCAAAGTCAACTATACCAAGTCAATATAAACTATACCATGTCAATATAAACTATACCAAGTCAATATAAACTATACCAAGTCAATATAAACTATACCAAGTCAATATAAACTATACCAAGTCAATATAAACTATACCATCAATTATACCAAGTCAACATCAACTATACCAAGTCAATATAAACTATACCAAGTCAATATAAACTATACCATCAGTCATATAATAAACAAGTCAACTATACCAAGTCAATATAAACTATACCAAGTCAATATAAACTATACCAATCAATATATACCAAGTCAATATAAACTATACCAAGTCAGTATAAACTATACCATCAATATAAACCAAGTCAAATCAACTATACCAAGTCAATATAAACTATACCAAGTCAATATAAACTATACCAAGTCAATATAAACTATACCAAGTCAATATAAACTATACCAAGTCAATATAAACTATACCAAGTCAATATAAACTAACATGACCAAGTTATACCAACTCAACATCAATTATACCAAGTCAATATAAACTATATACCAAGTCAATATAAACTATACCAAGTCAACTATACCAAGTCAATATACCAAAACTATACCAAGTCATATAAACTATACCAAGTCAATATAAACTATACCAGTCAATATAAACTATACAAGTCAATATAAACTATAAACTATACCAAGTCAATATAAACTATACCAAGTCAATATAAACTATACCATCAATTATACCAAGTCAATATAAACTATACCAAGTCAATATAAACTATACCAAGTCAATATAAACTATACCAAGTCAATATAAACTATACCATTATATAACAAGTCAATCATAAACTATACCAAGTCAATATAAACTATACCAAGTCAATATAAACTATACCAAGTCAACTATACCAAGTCAATATAAACTATACCAAGTCAATATAAACTATACCATCAATTATACCAAGTCAATATAAACTATACCAAGTCAATATAAACTAGTCAATATAAATATACCAAGTCAATATAAACTATACCAAGTCAATTATACCAAGTCAATATAAACTATACCAAGTCAATATAAACTATACCAAGTCAATATAAACTATACCAAGTCAACTATACCAAGTCAATATAAACTATACCAAGTCAACTATACCAAGTCAATATAAACTATACCAAGTCAATATAAACTATACCAAGTCAATATAAACTATACCAAGTCAATATAAACTATACCAAGTCAATATAAACTATACCAAGTCAATATAAACTATACCATGTCAATATAAACTATACCATCAATTATACCAAGTCAATATCAACTATACCAAGTCAATATAAACTATACCAAGTCAACTATACCAAGTCAATATAAACTATACCAAACTATACCAAGTCAATATAAACTATACTCAACTATACCAAGTCAATATAAACTATACCAAGTCAATATACTATACAAGTCAATATAAACTATACCAAGTCAATATAAACTATACCATCAATATACCAAGTCAACATCAATTATACCAAGTCATCAATATACCAAGTCAATATAAACTACCAAGTCAATATAAAACTATACCAGTCAATATAAACTATACCAAGTCAACTATACCAAGTCAATATAAACTATACCAAGTCAATATAAATACCAAGTCAATATAAACTATACCAAGTCAATATAAACTATACCAAATCAACTATACCAAGTCAATATAAACTATACCAAGTCAACTATACCAAGTCAATATAAACTATCAATGTCAATATAAACTATACCAAGTCAATAAACTATACCAAGTCATATAAAACTATACCAAGTCAATATAAACTATACCAAGTCAATATAAACTATACCAAGTCAATTATACCAAGTCAATATAAATTATACCAAGTCAATATAAACTATACCAAGTCAATATAAACTATACCAAGTCAACTATACCAAGTCAACATCAACTATACCAAGTCAATATAAACTATACCAAGTCAATATAAACTATACCAAGTCAATATAAACTATACCAAGTCAACTATACCAAGTCAATATAAACTATACCAAGTCAATATAAACTATACCAAGTCAACTATACCAAGTCAATATAAACTATACCAAGTCAACTATACCAAGTCAATATAAACTATACCATGTCAATATAAACTATACCAAGTCAATATAAACTATACCAAGTCAATAAACTATACAAGTCAATATAACTATACCAAGTCAATATAAAACCTATACCATCAATATTATACCAAGTCAACATCAATTATACCAAGTCAATATAAAACTATACCAAGTCAATATAAACTATACCAGTCAATATAAACTATACCAAGTCAATATACCAATATAACTATACCAAGTCAATATAAACTATACCATCAATTATACCAAGTCAATATAAACTATACCAAGTCAATATAAACTATACCATCAACTATACCAAGTCAATATAAACTATACCAAGTCAATATAAACTATACCATCAACTATACCAAGTCAATATAAACTATACCATGTCAATATAAACTATACCAAGTCAATATAAACTATACCATGTCAATATAAACTATACCAATGTCAATATAAACTATACCATGTCAATATAAACTATACCATCAATTATACCAAGTCAACATCAATTATACCAAGTCAATATAAACTATACCAAGTCAATATAAACTATACCAAGTCAATATAAACTATACCATGTCAATATAAACTATACCAAGTCAATATAAACTATACCAAGTCAATATAAACTATACCAAGTCAAATATAACTATACCAAGTCAATATAAACTATACCAAGTCAATATAAACTATACCAGTCAATATAAATAAACTATACCAAGTCAATATATACCAAAACTATACCAAGTCAATATAAACTATACCATGTCAATATAAACTATACCAAGTCAATATAAACTATACCAAGTCAATATATACCAAGTCAATATAAACTATACCATGTCAATATAAACTATACCAAGTCAATATAAACTATACCAAGTCAATATAAACTATACCAAGTCAATATAAACTATACCAAGTCAACTATACCAAGTCAATATAAACTATACCATGTCAATATAAACTATACCAAGTCAATATACCAAGTCAACATCAACTATACCAAATATCAATATACCAATATAAACTATACCAAGTCAATATAAACTATACCAAGTCAATATAAACTATACCAAGTCAACTATACCAAGTCAATATAAACTATACCATGTCAATATAAACTATACCAGTCAATTATACCAAGTCAATATAAACTATACCAAGTCAATATAAACTATACCAAGTCAATATAAACTATACCAAGTCAATATAAACTATACCAAGTCAATATAAACTATACCATCAATTATACCAGTCAACATCAACTATACCAAGTCAATATAAAACTATACCAAGTCAACTATACCAAGTCAATATAAACTATACCAAGTCAATATAAACTATACCATGTCAATATAAACTATACCATGTCAATATAAACTATACCATCAATTATACCAAGTCAACATCAATATATACAAGTCAATATAAACTATACCAAGTCAATATAAACTATACCAAGTCAATATAAACTATACCAAGTCAATATAAACTATACCATCAATTATACCAAGTCAACATAAACTATACCAAGTCAATATAAACTATACCAAGTCAACTATACCAAGTCAATATAAACTATACCAAGTCAATATAAACTATACCATGTCAATATAAACTATACCATGTCAATATAAACTATACCAAGTCAATATACCACTATACAATACTATACCATGTCAATATAAACTATACCAATCAACTATACCAAGTCAATATAAACTATACCAAGTCAATATAAACTATACCAAGTCAATATAAACTATACCAAGTCAACTATACCAAGTCAATATAAACTATACCAAGTCAATATAAACTATACCAAGTCAATATAAACTATACCAAGTCAACTATACCAAGTCAATATAAACTATACCAAGTCAATATAAACTATACCAAGTCAATATAAACTATACCAGTCAATATAAACTATACCAAGTCAATATAAACTATACCAAGTCAATATAAACTATACCATGTCAATATAAACTATACCATCAATTATACCAAGTCAACATCAAACTATACCAAGTCAATATAAACTATACCATGTCAATATAAACTATACCATGTCAATATAAACTATACCAAGTCAATATAACTATACCATGTCAATATAAACTATACCAAGTCAATATAAACTATACCATGTCAATATAAACTATACCATGTCAATATAAACTATACCAAGTCAATATAAACTATACCAAGTCAATATAAACTATACCATGTCAATATAAACTATACCATGTCAATATAAATACCATCATTATACCAAGTCAACATCAACTATACCAAGTCAATATAAACTATACCATGTCAATATAAACTATACCAAGTCAATATAAACTATACCAAGTCAATATAAACTATACCATGTCAATATAAACTATACCATGTCAATATAAACTATACCAAGTCAATTATACCAAGTCAACATCAAATATACAATATACTATACCAAGTCAATATAAACTATACCAAGTCAACTATACCAAGTCAATATAAACTATACCAAGTCAAATAAAAACATCAATTATACCAAGTCAACTATACCCAAGTCAATATAAACTATACCAAGTCAATATACCAAACTATACCAAGTCAACTATACCAAGTCAATATAAACTATACCATGTCAATATAAACTATACCAAGTCAATATAAACTATACCAAGTCAATATAAACTATACCAAGTCAATATAAACTATACCATGTCAATATAAACTATACCAAGTCAACTATACCAAGTCAATATAAACTATACCAAGTCAATATAAACTATACCAAGTCAACTATACCAAGTCAATATCAACTATACCAAGTCAATATAAACTATACCAAGTCAATATAAACTATACCAAGTCAATATAAACTATACCAAGTCAATATAACTATACCAAGTCAAATATAAACTATACCAAGTCAATATATACCAAGTCAACATCAACTATACCAAGTATAAACTATACCAAGTCAATATAAACTATACCAAGTCAATATATACCATAGTCAATATAAACTATACCACCAATATCATATATCAAACTATACCAAGTCAACATCAACTATACCAAGTCATATATAAACTATACCAGTCAATACCAAGTCAATATAAACTATACCAAGTCAACTATACCAAGTCAATATAAACTATACCAAGTCAATATAAACTATACCAAGTCAATATAAACTATATCAACTATACCAAGTCAATACTAAACTATAGTCAAAGTCACTATACCAATCATATCAACTATACCAAGTCAATATAAACTATACCAAGTCAATATAAACTATACCAAGTCAATATAAACTATACCAAGTCAACTATACCAAGTCAATATAAACTATACCATGTCAATATAAACTATACCATCAATTATACCAAGTCAACATCAACTATACCAAGTCAATATAAACTATACCAAGTCAATATAAACTATACCAAGTCAATATAAACTATACCAAGTCAATATAATACCAAGTCAATATAAACTATACCAAGTCAACTATACCAAGTCAATATAAAACTATACCAAGTCAATATAAACTATACCAAGTCAACTATACCAAGTCAATATAAACTATACAAGTCAATATAAACTATACCAAGTCAATATAAACTATACCATGTCAATATAAACTATACCAAGTCAATATAAACTATACCAAGTCAATATAAACTATACCAAGTCAATATAAAACTATACCATGTCAATATAAACTATACCATCAATATACCAAGTCAACATAAACTATACCAAGTCAATATAAACTATACCAAGTCAAGTCAATATACCAAACTATACCAAGTATACATCATATACCAAGTCAATATAAACTATACCAAGTCAATATAAACTATACCAAGTCAATATAAACTATACCAAAGTCAACTATACCAAGTCAATAAACTATACCAAGTCAAACTATACCAAGTCAATATAAAACTATACCAAGTCAACTATACCAAGTCAATATAAACTATACCATGTCAATATAAACTATACCAAGTCAATATAAACTATACCAAGTCAATATAAACTATACCAAGTCAATATAAACTATACCATGTCAATATAAACTATACCATCAATTATACCAAGTCAACATCAATTATATACCAAGTCAATATAAACTATACCAAGTCAATATAAACTATACCAAGTCAATATAAACCAAGTCAATATAAACTATACCAAGTCAACTATACCAAGTCAATATAAACTATACCAAGTCAATATCAACTATACCAAGTCAATATAAACTATACCAAGTCAATATAAACTATACCAAGTCAATATAAACTATACCATCAATTATACCAAGTCAATATAAACTATACCAAGTCAATATAAATAAACTATACCAAGTCAATATAAACTATACCAAGTCAATATAAACTATACCATCAATTATACCAAGTCAAACATCAATATACCATACCAATATAAACTATACCAAGTCAATATAAACTATACCAAGTCAAACTAAGTCATATAAACTATACCAAGTCAATATAAACTATACCATCAATTATACCAAGTCAACATCAACTATACCAAGTCAATATAAACTATATATCAATTATACCAACAAGTCAATATAATACTATACCAATATAAACTATACCAAGTCAATATAAACTATACCAAGTCAATATAAACTATACCAAGTCAATATAAACTATACCAAGTCAAAATATACCAAGTCAATATAAACTAACCAAGTCAACTATACCAAGTCAATATAAAACTATACCAAGTCAATATAAACTATACCAAGTCAATATAAACTATACCAAGTCAATAAAACTATACCAGTCAATATAAACTATACCAAGTCAATATAAACTATACCAAGTCAATATAAACTATACCACAATTATACCAAGTCAACATAAACTATACCAAGTCAATATAAACTATACCAAGTCATATCAACTATACCAAGTCAATATAAACTATAGTCCTATACCAAATATAAACTATACCAAGTCAACTATACCAAGTCAATATAAACTATACCAAGTCAAATAAATATACCATCAATTATACCAAGTCAATATAAACTATACCAAGTCAATATAAACTATACCAAGTCAATATAAACTATACCAAGTCAATATAAACTATACCAAGTCAATATAAACTATACCAAGTCAATATAAACTATACCAATATCAACTATACCAAGTCAATATAAACTATACCAAGTCAATATAAACTATACCAAGTCAATATAAACCAAGTCAATATAAACTATAAACTCAACTATACCAAGTCAATATAAACTATACCATGTCAATATAAACTATACCAAGTCAATATAAACTATACCAAGTCAATATAAACTATACCAAGTCAATATAAACTATACCATGTCAATATAAACTATACCATCAATTATACCAAGTCAATATAAACTATACCAAGTCAATATAAACTATACCAAGTCAATATAAACTATACCAAGTCAACTATACCAAGTCAATATAAACTATACCAAGTCAATATAAACTATACCAAGTCAATATAAACTATACCAAGTCAATATAAACTATACCAAGTCAACTATACCAATAATATAAATATACCAAGTACATCAACTATACCAAGTCAATATAAACTATACCAGTCAATATAAACTATACCAAGTCAATATAAACTATACCAAGTCAACTATACCAAGTCAATATAAACTATACCATGTCAATATAAACTATACCAAGTCAATATAAACTATACCAAGTCAATATAAACTATACCAAGTCAATATAAACTATACCATGTCAATATAAACTATACCATGTCAATATACCAAGTCAACATCAACTTATACCAAGTCAATATAAGTCAATATAAAACTATACCAAGTCAATATAAACTATACCAAGTCAATATAAACTATACCAGTCAATATAAACTATACCATGTCAATATAAAACTATACCATCAATTATACCAAGTCAACATATAAACTATACCAAGTCAATATAAACTATACCAAGTCAACTATACCATGTCAATATAAACTATACCAAGTCAATATAAACTTACAACCAATCAAACTATACCAAGTCAATATAAACTATACCAAGTCATATAAACTATACCAAGTCAATATATAACTATACCAGTCAATTAAATACCAAGTCAATATAAACTATCAATATCAACTATACCATGTCAATATAAACTATACCAAGTCAATATATACCTATAACATCAATTATACCAAGTCAACATAAATTATACCAAGTCAATATAAACTATACCAAGTCATATAAACTATACCAAGTCAATATAAACTATACCAAGTCAATATAAACTATACCATGTCAATATAAACTATACCAAGTCAATATAAACTATACCAAGTCAATATAAACTATACCATCAACTATACCAAGTCAATATAAACTATACCAAGTCAATATAAACTATACCAGTCAATATAAATAACTATACCATGTCAATATAAAACTATACCAAGTCAAATATAAACTATACCAAGTCAATATAAAACTATACCAAGTCAATATAAACTATACCAAGTACCAATATAAACTATACCAAGTCAATATACCAAGTCAATATAACCATGTCAATATAAACTATACCAAGTCAATATAAACTATACCATGTCAATATAAACTATACCAAGTCAACTATACCAAGTCAATATAAACTATACCAAGTCAATATAAACTATACCATATCAACTTATATACCAAGTCACTATATAAACTATACCAAGTCAATATAAACTATACCATCAATTATACCAAGTCAACATCAATTATACCAAGTCAATATAAAACTATACCAAGTCAATATAAACTAATACATAAACTATACCAAGTCAATATAAACTATACCAAGTCAATATAAACTATACCATCAATTATACCAAGTCAACATCAACTATACCAAGTCAATATAAACTATACCAAGTCAATATAACTATACCAAGTCATATCATAAAATATAAACTATACCAAGTCAATATAAACTATACCATCAATTATACCAAGTCAATATAAACTATACCAAGTCAACTATACCAAGTCAATATAAACTATACCAAGTCAATATAAACTATACCATGTCAATATAAACTATACCAATCAATTATACCAAACTATACCAAGTCAATATAAACTATACCAAGTCAATATAAACTATACCAAGTCAATATAAACTAACTATACCAAGTCAACAGTCAATATAAACTATACCAAGTCAATATAAACTATACCAAGTCAATATAAACTATATCAACTATACCAAGTCAATATAAAAACTATACCAAGTCAATATAAACTATACCAAGTCAATATAAACTATACCAAGTCAATATAAAACTATACCATATAAACTATACCAAGTCAATATAAATTATACCAAGTCAATATAAACTATACCAAGTCAATATAAACTATACCAAGTCAATATACTAACTATAAACTATACCAAGTAAAATATAAACTATACCAAGTCAATATATAAACTATACCAAGTCAATACCAAGTCAATATAAACTATACCAATCAATATAACTATAGTCAATATAACTATACCAAGTCAATATAAACTATACCAAGTCAATATATAAACTATACCAAGTCAATATAAACTATACCATGTCAATATAAACTATACCATCAATTATACCAAGTCAACATAAACTATACCAAGTCAATATAAACTATACCAAGTCAATATACTAACTATGTCAATATAAACTATACCAATATCAATATACCAAGTCACCATCAATTATACCAAGTCAATATAAACTATACCAAGTCAATATAAACTATACCAAGTCAAATACTATACCAGTCAATATAAACTATACCAAGTCAATATAAACTATACCATGTCAATATAAACTATACCAAGTCAATATAAACTATACCATACCAAGTCAAACTATACCAAGTCAATAACTATACCAAGTCCAATATAAAATACCTATACCAAGTCAATATAAACTATACCAAGTCAACTATACCAAGTCAATATAAACTATAGTCACCATCAACTATACCAAGTCAATATAAACTATACCAAGTCAATATAAACTATACCAAGTCAATATAAACTATACCATGTCAATACCCAGTCAATAAACTATACCAGTCAATATAAACTATACCAAGTCAACTATACCAAGTCAATATAAACTATACCATGTCAATATAAACTATACCATATCAATATAAACTATACCAAGTCAACTATACCAAGTCAATATAAACTATACCAAGTCAATATAAACTATACCATGTCAATATAAACTATACCAAGTCATTATACCAAGTCAAGTCAACATCAACTATACCAAGTCAATATAAACTATACCAGTCAATATAAACTATACCAATGTCAATATAAACTATACCAAGTCAATATAAACTATACCAAGTCAAATATAAAAACTATACCAAGTCAACTATACCAAGTCAATATAAACTATACCAAGTCAATATAAAAACCATATTATACCAAATCAAAATAAACTATACCAAGTCAACTATACCAAGTCAATATAAACTATACCAAGTCAATATAAACTATACCATCAATTATATACCAAGTCAATATCAACTATACCAAGTCAATATAAACTATACCAAGTCAATATAAACTATACCATGTCAATATAAACTATACCATGTCAATATAAACTATACCAAGTCAACTATACCAAGTCAATATAAACTATACCAGTCAATGTCAATTATACCAAGTCAATATAAACTATACCATGTCAATATAAACTATACCATGTCAATATAAACTATACCAAGTCAATTATACCAAGTCAATATAAACTATAATAGTCAATATAAACTATACCAAGTCATATAAAACTATACCAAGTCAATATAAACATACCAAGTCAAATATAAACTATACCAATGTCAATATAAACTATATACCAAGTCAATATAAACTATACCATGTCAATATAAACTATAACTATACCAAGTCAATATAAACTATAAGTACAATATAAACTATACCAAGTCAATATAAACTATACCATGTCAATATAAACTATACCAAGTCAATATAAACTATACCAGTCAATATAAACTATACCAAGTCAATATAAACTATACCATGTCAATATAAACTATACCATCAATTATACCAAGTCAACATCAATTATACCAAGTCAATATAAACTATACCAAGTCAATATAAACTATACCAAGTCAATATAAACTATACCATGTCAATATAAACTATACCATCAATCAACTATACCAAGTCAATATAAACTATACCAAGTCAATATAAACTATACCAAGTCAAACTATAACTAGTCAATATAAACTATACCAAGTCAATATATACCAAGTCAATATAAACTATACCAAGTCAACATAAACTATACCAAGTCAATATAAACTATACAAGTCAAGTCAACTATACCAAGTCAATATAAACTATACCAAGTCAATATAAACTATACCATCAATTATACCAAGTCAATATCAATTATACCAAGTCAATATATATACCAAGTCAATATAAACTATACCAAGTCAATATAAACTATACCAAGTCAATATAAACTATATAATCAACTATACCAAGTCAATATAAACTATACCAAGTCAATATAAACTATCAACTATACCAAGTCAACTATACCAAGTCAATATAAACTATACCAAGTCAATATAAACTATACCAAGTCAATATAAACTATACCAACTCAATATAAACTATACCAAGTCAATATAAACTATACCTCAACTATAACATCAATATACCTATCAAGTCAATATAAACTATACCAAGTCATATAAACTATACCATGTCAATATACCATAGTCAAGTCATATAAACTATACCAAGTCAATATAAACTATACCATGTCAATATAAACTATACCATGTCAATATAAACTATACCAAGTCAAACTATACCAAGTCAATATAAACTATACCAAGTCAATATAAACTATACTCAACTATACCAAGTCATAAACTATACCAATCAAACTATACCAAGTCAATATAAACTATACCAAGTCAATATAAACTATACCAAGTCAATATAAACTATACCATGTCAATATAAACTATACCATCAATTATACCAAGTCAACAACATTATACCAAGTCAATATAAACTATACCAAGTCATATAAACTATACCATGTCAATATAAACTATACCAAGTCAATATAAACTATACCAGTCAATATACCAAGTCAACATAAACTATACCAAGTCAATATAAACTATACCAAGTCAATATAAACTATACCATGTCAATATAAACTATACCAAGTCAATATAAACTATACCCAGTCAATATAAACTATACCAAGTCAGTATAAAACTATACCAAGTCAATATAAACTATACCAAGTCATACCATGTCATATAAACTATACCAGTCATATAATATATACCAATCAACTATACCAAGTCAATATAAACTATACCAAGTCAATATAAACTATACCAAGTCAATATAAACTATACCAAGTCAAATATACCAAGTCAATATAAACTATACCAGTCAATAACTATATACAAGTCAATATAAACTATACCAAGTAACAATATAAACTATACCAAGTCAATATAAACTATACCAAGTCAATATAAACTATACCAGTCAATATAAACTATACCAAGTCAATATAAACTATACCAAGTCAATATAAACTATACCAAGTCAATATAAAAACCTGTCAATATAAACTATACCAAATAACTATCAATATAAACTATACCAAGTCAATATAAACTATACCAAGTCAATATAAACTATACCAAGTCAATATAAACTATACCAAGTCAATATAAACTATACCAAGTCAACTATACCAAGTCAATATAAACTATACCATGTCAATATAAACTATACCAAGTCAATATAAACTATACCAAGTCAATATAAACTATACCAATGTCAATATAAACTATACCATCAATTATACCAAGTCAACATCAACTATACCAAGTCAATATAAACTATACCAAGTCAATATAAACTATACCAAGTCAATATAAACTATACCAAGTCAATATAAACTATACCATCAATTATACCAAGTCAACATCAACTATACCAAGTCAATATAAACTATACCAAGTCAACTATACCAAGTCAATATAAACTATACCAAGTCAATATAAACTATACCAAGTCAATATAAACTATACCATCAATTATACCAAGTCAACATAAACTATACCAAGTCAATATACCAATACCAAGTCAATATAAACTATACCAAGTCAATATAAACTATAAAGTCAATAACCAAGTCAATATAAACTATACCAAGTCAACTATAATAGTCAATATAAACTATACCAAGTCAAATAAACTATACCAAGTCAATATAAATACCAAGTCAATATAAAAGTCAATATCAACTATACCAAGTCAATATAAACTATACCAAGTCAATATAAACTATACCAAGTCAATATAAACTATACCATGTCAATATAAATTATACCAAGTCAATATAAACTATACCAAGTCAATATAAACTATACCAAGTCAATATAAACTATACCAAGTCAATATAAACTATACCAAGTCAATATAAACTATACCAATCAACTATACCAAGTCAATATAAACTATACCAAGTCAATATAAACTATACCAAGTCAATATAAACTATACCAAGTCAATATAAACTATACCAAGTCAATATATACCAAGTCAATATAAACTATACCAATCAACTATACCAAGTCAATATAACTATACCAAGTCAATATCAAGTCAATATAAATATCAACTATACCAAGTCAATATAAACTATACCAAGTCAACATATACCAAGTCAATATAAACTATACCAAGTCAATATAAAACAAGTCAACTATACCAAGTCAATATAAACTATACCAAACATAAACTATACCAAGTCAATATAAACTATACCAAGTCAATATAAACTATACCAATCAATTATACCAAGTCAATATAAACTATACCAAGTCAATATAAACTATAAGTCAATATAAACTATACCAGTCAATATAAACTATACCATCAATCAACTATACCAAGTCAATATGCAACTATACCAAGTCAATATAAACTATACCAAGTCAATATAAACTATACCAAGTCAATATAAACCTATACCAATATAAACTATACCAAGGTCAACTAAACTATACCAAGTCAACTATACCAAGTCAATATAAACTATACCAGTAAACTATCAATATAAAACTATACCAAGTCAATATAAACTATACCAAGTCAATATAAACTATACCAAGTCAATATAAACTATACCATCAATTATACCAAGTCAACATCAACTATACCAAGTCAATATAAACTATACCATGTCAATATAAACTATACCAAGTCAACTATACCAAGTCAATATAAACTATACCATGTCAATATAAACTATCCATATCAAGTATATACCAAGTCAATATATCAACTATACCAAGTCAATCATAAACTATACCAAGTCAATATAAACTATACCAATCAATTATACCAAGTCAATATAAACTATACCAAGTCAATATTAACTATACCAAAGTCAATATAAACTATACCAGTCAATATAAACTATACCAGTCAATATAACTATCAATATCAACTATACCAAGTCAATATATAACTATATACCATACCAAGTCAATATAAACTATACCAAGTCAACAACTATACCAATCCATAAAAACTATACCATCAAACTATACCAAGTCAATATAAACTATACCAAGTCAATAAACTATACCAAGTCAATATACCTTACCATTGTCAATAAAACTAAAGTCATCTATACCAAGTAAACTATACCAAGTCAATACTATACCAAGTCAATATAAACTATACCAAGTCAATATAAACTATACCAGTCAATATAAACTACCAAGTCAATATACCAAACTATACCATGTCATATCAACTATACCAAGTCAATATAAACTATACCAAGTCAATATAAACTATACCAAGTATACCTATACCATGTCAAATAAACTATACCATGTCAATATAAACTATACCAACACAATTATACCAAACTATACCAAGTCAATATAAACTACCAGGTCCTATAACATACATCAATATATAAACTATACAATCAATAAAATACCAAGTCAATATCAACTATACCAAGTATAACTATACCAACATACCATGTGGTTGAAACTATACCAAGTATACCAAGTCAATATCAAACCAATCACAAGTCAATATACCAAGTCAATATAAACTATACCAAGTCAATATAAACTATACCATTCCAATATCAAGGATAAACAATACCAAGTCAACTATACCAAGTCAATATAAACTATATGTCAATAAATATACCAGTCAATTATATAAACTATACCATACAGTCAATATACCAAGTCAATAAACTATACCATAACAAGTCAATATAAACTATACCAAGTCAATATATAACCCAAGTCAATATAAACTATACCAAGTCATATATCAACTATACCAAGTCAATATAAACTATACCAACCATATTATATACCAAGTCATATTATATACAAGTCAATATAAATCAACTATACCAAGTCAATATAAACTATACCAAGTCAATATAAACTATACAATCCAATATAAATATAACCATGTCAATATAAACTATACCATCATTATTATACCAATATAAACTATAGTCACATCAACTATACCAAGTCAATATAAACTATACCAAGTCAAGTCAACTATACCAAGTCAATATAAACTATACCAAGTCAATATAAACTATACCAAATCAATATACCAAGTCAAATATAAACTATACCAAGTCAATATAAACTATACCAAGTCAATATAAACTATACCAAGTCAATATAAACTATACTCAATAAACTATACCATGTCAATATAAACTATACCAATCAATTATACCAAGTCAATATAAACTATACCAAGTCAATATAAACTATACCAAGTCAATATAAACTATACCAAGTCAATATAAATACCAAGTCAATATAAACTATACCATGTCATATAAACTATACCAAGTCAATATAAACTATACCAAGTCAATATAAACTATACCATATAAACTATACCAAGTCAATATAAACTATACCAAGTCAATATAAACTATACCAAGTACCATCATCAACCAATTATACCAAGTCAATATAAACTATACCAAGTCAATATAAACTATACCAGTCAATATATAAACTATACCAAGTCAATATAAACTATACCATCAATTATACCAAGTCAACATCAACTATACCAAGTCAATATAAACTATACCAAGTCAATATAAACTATACCAAGTCAAGTAAACTATAAACTATACCAAGTCAATATAAACTATACCAAGTCAATATAAACTATACCAAGTCAATATAAACTATACCAAGTCAATATAAACTATACCAAGTCAATATACTATACCAAGTCAATACCAACTATACCAAGTCAATATCAATACCAAGTCAAATTATACCAAGTCAATATAAACTATACCAAGTCAACTATACCAAGTCAATATAAACTATACCAAGTCAACTATACCAAGTCAATATAAACTATACCATCAATTATACCAAGTCAATATAAACTATACCAAGTCAATATAAACTATACCAAGTCAATATAAACTATACCAAGTCAACTATACCAAGTCAATATAAACTATACCAAGTCAATATAAACTATACCATCAATTATACCAAGTCAACAACTATACCAAGTCAATATAAACTATACCAAGTCAATATAAGTCATACCACTATACCAATATAAACTATACCAAGTCAATATAAACTATACCAAGTCAATATAAACTATACCAAGTCAATATAAATACCAAGTCAATATAAACTATACCAAGTCAATATAAACTATACCAAGTCAATATACCACCATGTCAATATAAACTATACCAAGTCAATATAAACTATACCAAGTCAATATAAACTATACCAAGTCAATATAAACTATACCAAGTCAATATAAACTATACCAAGTCAATATAAACTATACCATAGTCAATATAAACTATACCATCAATTATACCAAGTCAATATAACTATACCAAGTCAATATAAACTATACCAAGTCAATATAAACTATACCAAGTCAATATAAACTATACCAAGTCAATATAAACTATACCAAGTCAATATAAACTATACCAAGTCAATATAAACTATACCAAGTCAATATAAACTATACCAAGTCAATATAAACTATACCAAGTCAACTATACCAAGTCAATATAAACTATACCAAGTCAATATAAACTATAAGTCAATATATACCAAGTCAAATATAAACTATACCAAGTCAATATAAACTATACCAAGTCAATATAAACTATACCAAGTCAATATCAACTATACCAAGTCAATATAAACTATACCAAGTCAATATAAACTATACCAAGTCAATTATACCAAGTAACATCAATTATACCAAGTCAATATAAACTATACCAAGTCAATATAAACTATACCAAGTCAATATAAACTATACCAAGTCAATAACTATAGTCAATATAAACTATACCAGTCAATATAAACTATACCAAGTCAATATAAACTATACCAAGTCAATATCAAACTATACCAAGTCAATATAAACTATACCAAGTCAATATAAACTATACCAAGTCAATATAAACTATACCAAGTCAATATAAACTATACCAAGTCAATATAAACTATACCAAGTCAATATAAACTATACCAAGTCAATATAAACTATACCAAGTCAACTATACCAAGTCAACATAAACTATACCAAGTCAATATAAACTATACCAAGTCAATATAAACTATACCAAGTCAATATATACTAACTCATTATACCAAGTCAATATAAACTATACCAAGTCAATATAAAGTCAATATAAACTATACCAAGTCAACTATACCAAGTCAATATAAACTATACCAAGTCAATATAAACTATACCATCACAAATACCAAGTCAACATAAACTATACCAAGTCAATATAAACTATACCAAGTCAATATAAACTATACCAAGTCAATATAAACTATACCAAGTCAATATAAACTAGTCAATATAAACTATACCAAGTCAATATAAACTATACCAAGTCAATATAAACTATACCAAGTCAACTATACCAAGTCAACTATACCAAGTCAATATAAACTATACCAAGTCAATATAAACTATACCAAGTCAATATAAACTATACCAAGTCAATATAAACTATACCAAGTCAATATAAACTAGTCAATATATAAACTATACCAAGTCAATATAAACTATACCATGTCAATATAAACTATACCAAGTCAACTATACCAAGTCAATATAAACTATACCAAGTCAATATAAACTATACCAAGTCAATATAAACTATACCAAGTCAACATCAATTATACCAAGTCAATATAAACTATACCAAGTCAATATAAACTATACCAAGTCAATATAAACTATACCAAGTCAATATAAACTATACCAAGTCAATATAAACTATACCAAGTCAATATAAACTATACCAAGTCAATATAAACTATACCAAGTCAATATAAACTATACCATGTCAATATAAACTATACCATCAATTATACCAAGTCAACATCAACTATACCAAGTCAATATAAACTATACCATGTCAATATAAACTATACCATGTCAATATAAACTATACCAAGTCAATATAAACTATACCAAGTCAATATAAACTATACCAAGTCAACTATACCAAGTCAATATAAACTATACCAAGTCAATATAAACTATACCACAAACTATACCAAGTCAATATAAACTATACCAAGTCAATATAAACAATATAAACTATACCAAGTCAATATAAACTATACCATCAATTATACCAAGTCAACATCAATTATACCAAGTCAATATAAACTATACCAAGTCAATATAAACTATACCATGTCAATATAAACTATACCATGTCAATATAAACTATACCAAGTCAACTATACCAAGTCAATATAAACTATACCATGTCAATATAAACTATACCATCAATTATACCAAGTCAACATCAATTATACCAAGTCAATATAAACTATACCAAGTCAATATAAACTATACCATGTCAATATAAACTATACCAAGTCAATATAAACTATACCATGTCAATATAAACTATACCAAGTCAATATAAACTATACCATGTCAATATAAACTATACCAAGTCAATATAAACTATACCAAGTCAATATAAACTATACCATGTCAATATAAACTATACCAAGTCAATATAAACTATACCAAGTCAATATAAACTATACCAAGTCAACTATACCAAGTCAATATAAACTATACCATGTCAATATAAACTATACCATACCAAGTCAATATAAACTATACCAAGTCAACTATACCAAGTCAATATAAACTATACCAAGTCAATATAAACTATACCATCA
Source organism: Coregonus suidteri (assembly GCA_036851935.1). Classification (NCBI taxonomy): domain Eukaryota; kingdom Metazoa; phylum Chordata; class Actinopteri; order Salmoniformes; family Salmonidae; genus Coregonus; species Coregonus suidteri. The sequence continues at coordinate 27,517 of JAGTTL010000289.1, read as the reverse complement.
ATTATACCAAGTCAACATCAATTATACCAAGTCAATATAAACTATACCAAGTCAATATAAACTATACCAAGTCAATATAAACTATACCATGTCAATATAAACTATACCATCAATTATACCAAGTCAACATCAACTATACCAAGTCAATATAAACTATACCAAGTCAACTATACCAAGTCAATATAAACTATACCAAGTCAATATAAACTATACCAAGTCAATATAAACTATACCATCAATTATACCAAGTCAATATAAACTATACCAAGTCAACTATACCAAGTCAATATAAACTATACCAAGTCAATATAAACTATACCATCAATTATACCAAGTCAACATCAATTATACCAAGTCAATATAAACTATACCAAGTCAATATAAACTATACCAAGTCAATATAAACTATACCAAGTCAATATAAACTATACCAAGTCAATTATACCAAGTCAACATCAACTATACCAAGTCAATATAAACTATACCAAGTCAACTATACCAAGTCAATATAAACTATACCAAGTCAATATAAACTATACCAAGTCAATATAAACTATACCAGTCAATATACCAAGTCAATATAAACTATACCAAGTCAATATAAACTATACCAAGTCAATATAAACTATACCATGTCAATATAAACTATACCATGTCAATATAAACTATACCAAGTCAATATAAACTATACCAAGTCAATATAAACTATACCAAGTCAATATAAACTATACCATGTCAATATAAACTATACCAAGTCAACTATACCAAGTCAATATAAACTATACCAAGTCAATATAAACTATACCAAGTCAACTATACCAAGTCAATATAAACTATACCATGTCAATATAAACTATACCAAGTCAATATAAACTATACCAAGTCAATATAAACTATACCATGTCAATATAAACTATACCATCAATTATACCAAGTCAATATCAACTATACCAAGTCAATATAAACTATACCAAGTCAATATAAACTATACCAAGTCAATATAAACTATACCAAGTCAATATAAACTATACCATGTCAATATAAACTATACCATCAATTATACCAAGTCAACATCAACTATACCAAGTCAATATAAACTATACCAAGTCAACTATACCAAGTCAATATAAACTATACCAAGTCAATATAAACTATACCAAGTCAATATAAACTATACCATGTCAATATAAACTATACCAGTCAATATAAACTATACCAAGTCAACATCAACTATACCAAGTCAATATAAACTATACCAAGTCAATATAAACTATACCAAGTCAATATAAACTATACCAAGTCAATATAAATCAATTATACCAAGTCAATATAAACTATACCAAGTCAATATAAACTATACCAAGTCAATATAAACTATACCAAGTCAATATAAACTATACCAAGTACCAATCAATATAAACTATACCAGTCAATATAAACTATACCAAGTCAATATAAACTATACCAAGTCAATATAAACTATACCAAGTCATAAACTATACCAAGTCAAATAAACTATACCAAGTCAATATAAACTATACCAAGTCAATATAAACTATACCAAGTCAATATAAACTATACCAAGTCAATATAAACTATACCAAGTCAATATAAACTATACCATGTCAATATAAACTATACCAAGTCAATATAAACTATACCAAGTCAATATAAAACTATACAATCAATATAAACTATACCAAGTCAATATTAACTATACCAAGTCAATATAAACTATACCAAGTCAATATATAAACTATACAATATCAGCTATAAATATAAATACAGGTATGTCAAACTAAATACCAATCAATATAAACTATACCAAGTCAATATAACTATAACCAAGTCAATATAGGGGTAACTATACCATCGCAGGCTATACCAGTCAATAAAACTAACAACTATACCAATCAATAAACTAATACAAGTCAATATCAAACTATACCAAGTCAATATAAACTATACCAAGTCAATATAAGTTATACCAAGTCAATATACCAAGGGTTTATACCGCAGTCAGAATATAAACTATACCAGTCAAGGCTAAACTGGGGACAGTCAATATAAACTATGCCCATAGTCCAACGTATAAACTATACCAAGTCAATAGAAAACTATAACAAGAGAATTAGACTATACCAACTTCAAAATACCAGGTCAATATAAACATAGAAGTACTCCAGGTATATAACCAATAACCCCAGCCCCCCATCAATATAAACTATGCAGCATAAATACTATGAGACAAGTCGGTATAGAGACACTGTACCCATCAATAGAAACCCCCGGATAGGGCCAAACAGTCATATAACCCCACCCACTCCGCCATAGCACATACCCCGCACCACTATACCAACAACCACCAATACAATCCTATACAAGGTCAATATAAACTATACCAAGTCAGCATAAACTATACCAAGTCAATACAACTATACCACGTCATATAAACTCAACCCAGTCAATATACCCCTCCCAGGTCAACGGCATGAAAACTATACCAAGTCAATATCAACCCTGCAACAGGGTTAGAGGCAGAGAACCCCAGTCAACTATACCGGCCTGGCAATATAGCAACTGTTATGCTCCATACCAAGTCACCTTACACTCCTGGGCCAGTATACACTCAATCATATGACCAACTGAAGAGATAAAGTCTTCAGTAAAGACTTAAAGGTATACCAGTCTGCAATATAAACTCTCACATCAATAGGCAAACTATTCCAGTAAAAATGGAGATCTATATAGGTCAAATAAACTATACCGCTGTCAATATAAATTCTAGGGACAATTAGGAGGCCTGCGTCTTGTACCGTAGCGTACGTATTGGTATGTACTATACCAAGTCGGAAAATATAGGAGCAAGCCCATGTAACGCTATACCAAGTCAACATAAAAACTTATACCAAGTCAATACAGGAAGCCAGTGTAGGGAAGCTATACCAAGTCAATATCAAAAACTATACCAAGTCAGGATCTAGCATACCCGTCAACTATAGCACTAACTATAAGTTTATATAAACTATACCGGGTACCGGAAAATACCAAAGCATACCAAGTCTAATATAAACTATACAAAGTCAATATAATTTTTCTGCATCAATTTATACCAAGTCAATATAAATTATACCATGTTACGTAGATGGAAAAAAGCTGTATACCAAGTCTTGATATGTTCGTCAAAACTATATCAGGGTCAATATACCGCCTAGGTCCTTCACAAGTCATTTGAGAAACTATACCAAGTCAAGATTAAAACTATATCAAGTCATATAAACTATACCAAGTCAAAACATAAACTTTTGTCCGAGTCAATATAAAACGTCAATATAAAACTTACCTTATGTCTGAAAACACATTCTAAACTATACCAAGTCAATATACCATGCTTCATTAAATGTACAGCTGTCAATCATCCGCATACAGTGAAAGTTAAACTATAAGTCAATATAAACTATACCATCAATTATACCAAGTCAATATAAACTATACCAAGTCAATATCAACTATACCAAGTCAATATAAACTATACCAAGTCAACTATACCAAGTCAATATAAACTATACCAAGTCAATATAAACTATACCAAGTCAACTATACCAAGTCAATATAAACTATACCAAGTCAACTATACCAAGTCAATATAAACTATACCAAGTCAACTATACCAAGTCAATATAAACTATACCAATCAATATAAACTATACCAAGTCAATATAAACTATACCAAGTCAATATAAACTATACCCAAGTCAATATAAACTATACCAAGTCAATATAAACTATACCATGTCAATATAAACTATACCAAGTCAATATAAACTATACCAATCAACTATACCAAGTCAATATAACTATACCATGTCAATATCAACTATACCAATTATCCAAGTCAATCATAAACTATACCAAGTCAATATAAACTATACCAGTCAATCACTATACCAAGTCAAATATACCAAACTATACCAAGTCATATAAACTATACCAAGTCAATATCAACTATACCAAGTCAATATAAACTATACCAAGTCAATATATACCCAAGTCAATATAAAGTTATATACCAAGTCAACTAAATATACAAGTCAATAAACTAACTATAAACTATACCAAGTCAATATAAACTATACCAAGTCAATATAAACTATACCATGTCAATATAAACTATACCAAGTCAATATAAACTATACCAAGTCAATATAAACTATACCAAGTCAATATAAACTATACCAAGTCAACTATACCAAGTCAACTATACCAAGTCAATATAAACTATACCAAGTCAATATAAACTATACCAAGTCAATATAAACTATACATGTCAATATAAACATACCATGTCAATATAAACAATATAAGTCAACTATACCAAGTCAATATAACTATACCATGTCAATATAAACTATACCAGTCATACCAAGTCAATATAAACTATACCAAGTCAATATAAACTATACCAAGTCACATAAACTATACCAAGTCAATATACCAAGTCAATATAAACTATACCAAGTCAATATAAACTATACCATGTCAATATAAACTATACCATGTCAATATAAACTATACCAAGTCAATATAAACTATACAAGTCAATATAAACTATACCAAATATCAACTATACCAAGTCAATATAAACTATACCAAGTCAATATAAACTATAACCAATTAAACTATACCAAGTCAATATAAACTATACCAAGTCAACTATACCAAGTCAATATAAACTATACCAAGTCAATATAAACTATACCATCAATTATACCAAGTCAATATCAACTATACCAAGTCAATATAAACTATACCAAGTCAATATAAACTATACCATGTCAATATAAACTATACCATGTCAATATAAACTATACCAAGTCAACTATACCAAGTCAATATAAACTATACCAAGTCAATATAAACTAAACTATACCATCAATTATACCAAGTCAACATCAATTATACCAAGTCAATATAAACTATATACAAGTCAATATAAACTATACCAAGTCAATATAAACTATACCAAGTCAATATAAACTATACCATGTCAATATAAACTATACCAAGTCAATATAAACTATACCAAGTCAATATAAACTATACCAAGTCAATATAAACTATACCATGTCAATATAAACTATACCAAGTCAATATAAACTATACCAAGTCAATATAAACTATACCAAGTCAATATAAACTATATACCAAACTATACCAAGTCAACTATACCAAGTCAATATAAACTATACCATGTCAATATAAACTATACCAAGTCAATATAAACTATACCAAGTCAACTATACCAAGTCAATATAAACTATACCAAGTCAATATAAACTATACCATCAATTATACCAAGTCAATATCAATTATACCAAGTCAATATAAACTATACCAAGTCAATATAAACTATACCAAGTCAATATAAACTATACCATGTCAATATAAACTATACCATCAATTATACCAAGTATAACAATCAACTATACCAAGTCAATATAAACTATACCAAGTCAACTATACCAAGTCAATATAAACTATACCAAGTCAATATAAACTATACCAAGTCAATATAAACTATACCATGTCAATTATACCAAGTCAATATAAACTATACCAAGTCAACTATACCAAGTCAATATAAACTATATACAAGTCAATATAAACTATACCAAGTCAATTATACCAAGTCAACATCAATTATACCAAGTCAATATAAACTATACCAAGTCAATATAAACTATACCAAGTCAATATAAACTATACCAAGTCAATATAAACTATACCAAGTCAACTATACCAAGTCAATATAAACTATACCATCAATTATACCAAGTCAACATCAATTATACCAAGTCAATATAAACTATACCAAGTCAATATAAACTATACCAAGTCAATATAAACTATACCAAGTCAATATAAACTATACCAAGTCAATATAAACTATACCAAGTCAATATAAACTATACCATCAATTATACCAAGTCAATATAAATTATACCAAGTCAATATAAACTATACCAAGTCAATATAAACTATACCATGTCAATATAAACTATACCATGTCAATATAAACTATACCAAGTCAATATAAACTATACCAAGTCAATATAAACTATACCAAGTCAACTATACCAAGTCAATATAAACTATACCAAGTCAATATAAACTATACCATCAATTATACCAAGTCAATATAAACTATACCAAGTCAATATAAACTATACCAAGTCAATATATAACCTATACAATATAAACTATCAGTCAATATAACTATACCAAGTCAATTATACCAAGTCAATATAAACTATACCAAGTCAATATAAACTATACCAAGTCAATATAAACTATACCAAGTCAATATAAACTATACCAAGTCAACTATACCAAGTCAATATAAACTATACCAAGTCAATATAAACTATACCATCAATTATACCAAGTCAATATAAACTATACCAAGTCAACTATACCAAGTCAATATAAACTATACCAAGTCAATATAAACTATACCATCAATTATACCAAGTCAATATAAACTATACCAAGTCAACTATACCAAGTCAATATATAAACTATACCAAGTCCATAGTCAATATAAAACTATACCATCAACTATACCAAGTCAATATAACTATACCAAGTCAATATAAACTATACCAAGTCAATATAAACTATACCAAGTCAATTATACCAAGTCAAATAAACTACCAAGTCAAGTCAACTATACCAAGTCAATATAAACTATACCAAGTCAATATAAACTATACCATCAATTATACCAAGTCAATATAAACTATACCAAGTCAATATAAACTATACCAAGTCAACTATACCAAGTCAATATAAACTATACCAAGTCAATATAAACTATACCATCAATTATACCAAGTCAATATAAACTATACCAAGTCAATATAAACTATACCAAGTCAATATAAACTATACCATCAATTATACCAAGTCAATATAAACTATACCAAGTCAATATAAACTATACCAAGTCAATATAAACTATACCAAGTCAACTATATACAAGTCAATATAAAACTATACCAAGTCAACTATACCAAGTCAATATAAACTATACCAAGTCAATATAAACTATACATCAATTATACCAAGTCAATATAAACTATACCAAGTCAATATAAACTATACCAAGTCAATATAAACTATACCAAGTCAATATAAACTATACCAAGTCAACTATACCAAGTCAATATAAACTATACCAATTATACCAAGTCAACTATACCAAGTCAATATAAACTATACCAAGTCAACTATACCAAGTCAATATAAACTATACCAAGTCAATATAAACTATACCAAGTCAATATAAAGTCAAATCAATATACCAAGTCAATATAAACTATACCAAGTCAATATAAACTATACCAAGTCAATATAAACTATACCAAGTCAATATAAACTATACCAAGTCAATATAAACTATACCAAGTCAATATAAACTATACCAAGTCAATATAAACTATACCAAGTCAATATAAACTATACCAAGTCAATATAAACTATACCATCAATTATACCAAGTCAACATCAACTATACCAAGTCAATATAAACTATACCAAGTCAATATAAACTATACCAAGTCAATATAAACTATACCAAGTCAATATAAACTATACCAAGTCAATATAAACTATACCAAGTCAATATAAACTATACCAAGTCAACTATACCAAGTCAATATATACCAAGTCAATATAAACTATACCAGTCAATATAAACTAAGTCAATATAAACTATACCAAGTCAATATAAACTATACCAAGTCAACTATACCAAGTCAATATAAACTATACCAAGTCAATATAAACTATACCATCAATTATACCAAGTCAATATAAACTATACCAAGTCAATATAAACTATACCAAGTCAATATAAACTATACCAAGTCAATATAAACTATACCAAGTCAATATAAACTATACCAGTCAATATACCAAGTCAATATAAACTATACCAAGTCAATATAAACTATACCAAGTCAATATCAATATAAACTATACCAAGTCAATATAAACTATACCAAGTCAATATAAACTATACCAAGTCAATAAAAAATACCAAGTCAATATAAACTATACCAAGTCAATATAAACTATACCAAGTCAATATAAACTATACCAAGTCAATATAAACTATACCAAGTCAAATAAACTATACCAAGTCAATATAAACTATACCAAGTCAATATAAACTATACCAAGTCAATATAAACTATACCAAGTCAATATAAACTATACCAAGTCAATATAAACTATACCAAGTCATATAAACTATACCAAGTCAACATATACATACCATCAACTATACCAAGTCAATATAAACTATACCAAGTCAATATAAACTATACCAAGTCAATATAAACTATACCAAGTCAATATAAACTATACCAAGTCAATATAAACTATACCAAGTCAATATAAACTATACCAAGTCAATATAACTATACCATCAATTATACCAAGTCAATATCAACTATACCAAGTCAATATAAACTATACCAAGTCAATATAAACTATACAAGTCAATATAAACTATACCAAGTCAATATAAACTATACCAAGTCAATATAAACTATACCAAGTCAATATAAACTATACCATCAATTATACCAAGTCAACATCAATTATACCAAGTCAATATAAACTATACCAAGTCAATATAAACTATACCAAGTCATATAAACTATACCAAGTCAATATAACTATACCAAGTCAATATAAACTATACCAAGTCAATATAAACTATACCAAGTCAATATAAACTATACCAAGTCAATATATACCAAGTCAATATAAACTATACCAAGTCAATATAAACTATACCAAGTCAATATAAACTATACCAAGTCAATACCAAAACTATACCAAGTCAATATAAACTATACCAAGTCAATATAAACTATACCAAGTCAAAGTCAATATAAACTATACCAAGTCAATATAACTATACCAAGTCAATATAAACTATACCAAGTCAATATAAACTATACCAAGTCAATATAAACTATACCAAGTCAATATAAACTATATCAACTATACCAAGTCAATATAAACTATACCAAGTCAATATAAACTATACCAGTCAATATAAACTATACCAAGTCAATATATACCAAGTCAATATAAACTATACCAAGTCAATATAAACTATACCATCAACTATACCAAGTCAATATAAACTATACCAAGTCAATAACTATAAGTCAATATAAAACTATACCAAGTCAATATAAACTATACCAAGTCAATATACCAAGTCAATATACCAAGTCAATATATAAACTATACCAAGTCAATATAAACTAAACTATACCAAGTCAATATAAACTATACAAGTCAACTATACCAAGTCAATATAAACTATACCAAGTCAATATAAACTATACCATCAATTATACCAAGTCAATATAAACTATACCAAGTCAATATAAACTATACCAAGTCAATATAAACTATACCAAGTCAATATAAACTATACCAAGTCAATATAAACTATACCATCAACTATACCAAGTCAATATAAACTATACCAGTCAATATAAACTATACCAAGTCAATATAAACTATACCAAGTCAATTATATACCAAGTCAACATAAACTATACCAAGTCAATATAAACTATACCAAGTCAATATAAACTATATCATCAACTATACCAAGTCAATATAAACTATACCAAGTCAATATAAACTATACCAAGTCAATATAAACTATACCAAGTCAATATAAACTATACCAGTCAATATACCAAGTCAACATCAACTATACCAAGTCAATATAAACTATACCAAGTCAATATAAACTATACCAGTCAAATTATACCAAGTCAATATAAACTATACCAAGTCAATATAAACTATACCAAGTCAATATAAACTATAAGTCAATATCAACTATACCAAGTCAATATAAACTATACCAAGTCAATATAAACTATACCAAGTCAATATAAACTATACCAAGTCATATAAACTATACCAAGTCAATATAAACTATACCAAGTCAATATAAACTATACCATACCAAGTCAACATCAACTATACCAAGTCAATATAAACTATACCAAGTCAATATAAACTATACCAAGTCAATATAAACTATACCAAGTCAATATAAACTATACCAAGTCAATATAAACTATACCAAGTCAATATAAACTATACCAAGTCAATATAAACTAATACAAACTATACAGTCAATATAAACTATACCAAGTCAATATAAACTATACCAAGTCAATATAAAATATAAACTAAGTCAATATAAACTAACCACAAATTATACCAAGTCAATATAAACTATACCAAGTCAAATATAAACTATACCAAGTCAATATAAACTATACCAAGTCAATATAAACTATACCAAGTCAATATAAACTATCAATATACCATCAACTATACCAAGTCAATATAAACTATACCAAGTCAATATACCAAGTCAATATCAACTATACCAAGTCAATATAAACTATACCAAGTCAATATAAAAACTATACCAAGTCAAATATAAACTATACCAAGTCAATATAACTATACCAAGTCAATATAAACTATACCAAGTCAATATAACTATACCAAGTCAATATAAACTATACCAAGTCAATATAAACTATACCATCAATTATACCAAGTCAAATCAATTATACCAAGTCAATATAAACTATACCCAAGTCAATATAAACTATACCAAGTCAATATAAACCATATTATACCAAGTCAATATAAACTATACCAAGTCAATATAAACTATACCAAGTCAATATAAACTATACCAAGTCAATATAAAATATAAATTATACCAGTCAATATAACTATACCAATATAAACTATACCAAGTCAATATAAACTATACCAAGTCAATATAAACTATACCAAGTCAATATAAACCAAGTCAATATAAACTATACCATCAAGTACCATATATCAATATACCAATCAATATAAACTATACCAAGTCAATATAAACTATACCAAGTCAATATAAACTATACCAAGTCAATATAAACTATACCAAGTCAATATAAACTATACCAAGTCAATATAAACTATACCAAGTCAACAACTATACCAAGTCAATATAAACTATACCAAGTCAATATAAACTATAAACTATACCAAGTCAATATAAACTATACCAAGTCAACTATACCAAGTCAATATAAACTATACCCAAGTCAATATAAACTATACATCAATTATACCAAGTCAACATCAACTATACCAAGTCAATCAACTATACCAAGTCAATATAAACTATACCAGTCAATATAAACTATACCAAGTCAATATAAACTATACCAGTCATACTATACCAAGTCATATAAACTATACCAAGTCAATATAAACTATACCATCAATTATACCAAGTCAACATAAACTATACCAAGTCAATATCAACTATACCAAGTCAATATAAATATACCAAGTCAATATAAACTATACCAAGTCAATATAAACTATACCAAGTCAATATAAACTATACCAAGTCAATATATAAACAATATAAACTATAAGTCAATATAAACTAGTCCATCAATTATACCAAGTCAATATAAACTATACCAAGTCAACTATACCAAGTCAATATAAACTATACCAAGTCAATATAAACTATACCATGTCAATATAAACTATACCAAGTCAATATAAACTATACCAAGTCAATATAAACTATACCCACCAAGTCAATTATACCAAGTCAATATAAAAACTATACCAAGTCAATATAAACTATACCAAGTCAACTATACCAAGTCAATATAAACTATAGTCCATATCAACTATACCAAGTCAATATAAACTATACCAAGTCAATATAAACTATACCCATCAATTATACAAGTCAATATAAACTATACCAAGTCAATATAAACTATACCAAGTCAATATAAACTATAAAGTCATATAAACTATACCAATCAAACTATACCATACCAATATAAAACTATACCAAGTCAATATAAACTATACCAAGTCAATATAAACTATACCATCAATTATACCAAGTCAATATCAACTATACAAGTCAATATAAACTATACCAAGTCAATATAAACTATACCAAGTCAACTATACCAAGTCAATATAAACTATACAAGTCAACTATACCAAGTCAATATAAACTATACCAAGTCAATATAAACTATACCATCAATTATACCAAGTCAATATAAACTATACCAAGTCAATATAAACTATACCAAGTAAAACTATACCAGTCAATAAACTATACCAAGTCAAATAAACTATACCAATCACTATACCAAGTCAATATAAACTATACCAAGTCAATATAAAACTATACCAAGTCAATAAAACTATACCATCAATTATACCAAGTCAATATCAACTATACCAAGTCAATATAAACTATACCATGTCAATATAAACTATACAAGTCAATATAAACTATACCAAGTCAATATAAACTATACCAAGTATATAAACTAGTCAAGTCATATAAACTATACCATCAATTATACCAAGTCAACATCAACTATACCAAGTCAATATAAACTATACCAAGTCAATATAAACTATACCAAGTCAATATAAACTATACCAAGTCAATATAAACTATACCAAGTCAATATAAACTATACCAAGTCAATATAAACTATACCAAGTCAACTATACCAAGTCAATATAAACTATACCAAGTCAATATAAACTATACCATCAATTATACCAAGTCAATATAAACTATACCAAGTCAACTATACCAAGTCAATATAAACTATACCAAGTCAACTATACCAAGTCAATATAAACCAAGTCATAAACTATACCAATCAATATACCAAGTCAATATAAACTATATACAATCAAACTATACCAAGTCAATATAAACTATACCAAGTCAATATAAACTATACCAAGTCAATTATACCAAGTCATACATAAACTATACCAAGTCAATATAAACTATACCAATTCAATATAAACTATACCAAGTCAATATAAACTATACCAAGTCAATATAAACTATACCAGTCAATTATCAAGTCAATATAAAACTATACCAAGTCAATATAAACTATACCAAGTCAATATAAACTATACCCAATTATACCAAGTCAACATCAATTATACCAAGTCAATAAACTATACCAAGTCAATATAAACTATATACCAAGTCAATATAAACTATACCAAGTCAACTATACCAAGTCAATATAAACTATACCAAGTCAATATAAACTATACCATCAATTATACCAAGTCAATATAAACTATACCAAGTCAACTATACCAAGTCAATATAAACTATACCAAGTCAATATAAAACTATACCAAGTCAATATAAACTATACCATCAACTATACCAAGTCAATATACCATCAACTATACCAAGTCAATATAAACTATACCAAGTCAATATAAACTATACCAAGTCAATATAAACTATACCAAGTCAATATAAACTATACCAAGTCAATATAAACTATACCAAGTCAATATAAACTATACCAAGTCAATATAAAACTATACCAAGTCAATATAAACTATACCATCAATTATACAAGTCAATATAAACTATACCAAGTCAATATAAACTATACCAAGTCAATATAAACTATACCAAGTCAATATAAACTATACCAAGTCAATATAAACTATACCAAGTCAATATAAACTATACCAAGTCAATATAAACTATACCAAGTCAATATAAACTATACCAAGTCAATATAAACTATACCATCAATATAAACTATACCATCAACTATACCAAGTCAATATAAACTATACCAGTCAATATAAACTATACCAAGTCAATATAAACTATACCAAGTCAATATAAACTATACCATCAATTATACCAAGTCAATATAAACTATACCAAGTCAATATAAACTATACCAAGTCAATATAAACTATACCAAGTCAATATAAACTATACCAAGTCAATATACTATACCAAGTCAACATCAATTATACCAAGTCAATATAAACTATACCAAGTCAATATAAACTATACCAAGTCAATATAAACTATACCAAGTCAACTATACCAAGTCAATATAAACTATACCAAGTCAATATAAACTATACCAAGTCAATATAAACTATACCAAGTCAATAAAACTATACCAAGTCAATATAAACTATACCATCAATATCAAGTCAACATCAACTATACCAAGTCAATATAAACTATACCAAGTCAATATAAACTATACCAAGTCAATATAAACTATACCAAGTCAATATAAACTATACCATCAATATACCAAGTCAAACATCAATTATACCAAGTCAATATAAACTATACCAAGTCAATATAAACTATACCAAGTCAATATAAACTATACCAAGTCAATATAAACTATACCAAGTCAATATAAACTATACCATCAACTATACCAAGTCAACATCAATATACCAAGTCAATATAAACTATACCAAGTCAATATAAACTATACCAAGTCAACTATACCAAGTCAATATAAACTATACCAAGTCAATATAAACTATACCAAGTCAATATAAACTATACCATCAATTATACCAAGTCAATATAAACTATACCAAGTCAATATAAACTATACCAAGTCAATATAAACTATACCAAGTCAATATAAACTATACCAAGTCAATATAAACTATACCAAGTCAATATAAACTATACCAAGTCAATATAAACTATACCATCAATTATACCAAGTCAACATAAATTATACCAAGTCAATATAAACTATACCAAGTCAATATAAACTATACCAAGTCAATATAAACTATACCAAGTCAATATAAACTATACCAAGTCAATATAAACTATATCAAGTCAATATAAACTATACCATCAATTATACCAAGTCAACATCAACTATACCAAGTCAATATAAACTATACCAAGTCAATATAAACTATACCAAGTCAATATAAACTATACCAAGTCAATATAAACTATACCAAGTCAATATAAACTATACCAAGTCAATATAAACTATACCAAGTCACTATACCAAGTCAATATAAACTATACCAAGTCAATATACCAAACTATACCATCAATTATACCAAGTCAATATAAAAACTAGTCAATATCAACTATACCAAGTCAATATAAACTATACCAAGTCAACTATACCAAGTCAAGGCCTCAATATAAACTATACCAAGTCAATATAAACTATACCAGTCAATATAAACTATACCAATATAACTATACTAGTCAATATAAACTATACCAAGTCAATATAAACTATACCAAGTCAATATAAACTATACCAAGTCAATATAAACTATACCAAGTCAATATAAACTATACCAAGTCAATATAAACTATACCAAGTCAATATAAACTATACCAAGTCAATATAAACTATACCAAGTCAACTATACCAAGTCAATAAACTATACCAGTCAATATAAACTATACCAAGTCAATATAAACTATACCAAGTCAATATACCATCAACCAATCAACTATACCAAGTCAATATAAACTATACCAAGTCAATATAAAACTATACCAAGTCAATATAAACTATACCAAGTCAACTATACCAAGTCAACATCAACTATACCAAGTCAATATAAACTATACCAAGTCAATATACCAAGTCAATATAAACTATACCAAGTCAATATAAACTATACCAAGTCAATATAAACTATACCATCAATTATACCAAGCCAACATCAATTATACCAAGTCAATATAAACTATACCAAGTCAATATAAACTATACCAAGTCAACTATACCAAGTCAATATAAACTATACCAAGTCAATATAAACTATACCAAGTCAATATAAACTATACCAAGTCAATATAAACTATACCAAGTCAATATAAACTATACCATCAACTATACCAAGTCAATATAAACTATACCAAGTCAATATAAACTATACCAAGTCAATATAAACTATACCAAGTCAATATAAACTATACCAAGTCAATATAAACTATACCATCAATTATACCAAGTCAACATAAACTATACCAAGTCAATATAAACTATACCAAGTCAATATAAACTATACCAAGTCAATATAAACTATACCAAGTCAATATAAACTATACCATGTCAATATAAACTATACCATCAATTATACCAAGTCAACATCAATTATACCAAGTCAATATAAACTATACCAAGTCAATATAAACTATACCATGTCAATATAAACTATACCATCAATTATACCAAGTCAATATAAACTATACCAAGTCAATATAAACTATACCAAGTCAATATAAACTATACCATCAATTATACCAAGTCAACATCAATTATACCAAGTCAATATAAACTATACCAAGTCAATATAAACTATACCAAGTCAATATAAAACTATACCAAGTCAATATAAACTATACCAAGTCAATATAAACTATACCAAGTCAATATAAACTATACCATCAATATATACAAGTCAACATCAATTATACCAAGTCAATATAAACTATACCAAGTCAATATAAACTATACCAAGTCAATATAAACTATACCAAGTCAATATAAACTATACCAAGTCAATATAAACTATACCAAGTCAATATAAACTATACCATCAATTATACCAAGTCAACATCAATTATACCAAGTCAATATCAATTATACCAAGTCAATATAAACTATACCATGTCAATATAAACTATACCATGTCAATATAAACTATACCAAGTCAATATAAACTATACCAAGTCAATATAAACTATACCAAGTCAACTATACCAAGTCAATATAAACTATACCAAGTCAATATAAACTATACCATCAATTATACCAAGTCAATATAAACTATACCAAGTCAACTATACCAAGTCAATATAAACTATACCAAGTCAATATAAACTATACCATCAATTATACCAAGTCAACATCAATTATACCAAGTCAATATAAACTATACCAAGTCAATATAAACTATACCAAGTCAATATAAACTATACCATGTCAATATAAACTATACCAAGTCAACTATACCAAGTCAATATAAACTATACCATGTCAATATAAACTATACCATCAATTATACCAAGTCAACATCAACTATACCAAGTCAATATAAACTATACCAAGTCAATATAAACTATACCAAGTCAATATAAACTATACCAAGTCAATATAAACTATACCATGTCAATATAAACTATACCAAGTCAATATAAACTATACCATGTCAATTATACAAGTCAACATCAATTATACCAAGTCAATATAAACTATACCAAGTCAATATAAACTATACCATGTCAATATAAACTATACCAAGTCAATATAAACTATACCAAGTCAATATAAACTATACCAAGTCAATATAAACTATACCAAGTCAATATAAACCAAGTCAATATCAACTATACCAAGTCAATATAAACTATACCAAGTCAATATAAACTATACCAAGTCAATATAAACTATACCAAGTCAACTATACCAAGTCAATATAAACTATACCAAGTCAATATAAACTATACCAAGTCAATATAAACTATACCAAGTCAATATAAACTATACCAAGTCAATATAAACTATACCAAGTCAATATAAACTATAAATCAATTATACCAAGTCAACATAAACTATACCAAGTCAATATAAACTATACCAAGTCAATATAAACTATACCAAGTCAATATAAACTATACCATGTCAATATAAACTATACCATCAATTATACCAAGTCAACATCAACTATACCAAGTCAATATAAACTATACCAAGTCAATATAAACTATAAAACTATACCAAGTCAATATAACTATACCAAGTCAATATAAACTATACCATCAATTATACCAAGTCAATATATAAACTATACCAAGTCAAACTATACCAAGTCAATATAAACTATACCAAGTCAATATAAACTATCAATATCAATTATACCAAGTCAATATAAATTATACCAAGTCAATATAAACTATACCAAGTCAATATAAACTATACCATGTCAATATAAACTATACCAAGTCAATATAAACTATACCAAGTCAACTATACCAAGTCAATATAAACTATACCATGTCAATATAAACTATACCATCAATTATACCAAGTCAACATCAAACTATACCAAGTCAATATAAACTATACCAAGTCAATATAAACTATACCATGTCAATATAAACTATACCAAGTCAATATAAACTATACCAAGTCAATATAAACTAAGTCAATATAAACTATACCAAGTCAATATAAACTATACCAAGTCAATATAAACTATACCAGTCAATATAAACTATACCAAGTCAATATAAACTATACCAAGTCAATATAAACTATACCAAGTCAATATAAACTATACCAAGTCAATATAAACTATACCAAGTCAACTATACCAAGTCAATATAAACTATACCAAGTCAATATAAACTATACCAAGTCAATATAAACTATACCAAGTCAATATAAACTATACCAAGTCAATATAAACTATACCAATCAATAAATATACCAAGTCAATATAAACTATACCAAGTCAATATAAACTATACCAAGTCAATATAAACTATACCAAGTCAATATAAACTATACCAAGTCAATATAAACTATACCATCAATTATACCAAGTCAATATAAACTATACCAAGTCAATATAAACTATAGTCAACTATACCAAGTCAATATAAACTATACCAAGTCAATATAAACTATAGTCAATATAAACTATACCAAGTCAATATATACCAAGTCAATATAAACTATACCAAGTCACTATACCAAGTCATATAAACTATACCAAGTCAATATAAACTATACCATCAATTATACCAAGTCAACTATACCAAGTCAATATAAACTATACCAAGTCAATATAAACTATACCAAGTCAATATAAACTATACCATCAAATATACCAAAGTCAACATCAATTATACCAAGTCAATATAAACTATACCAAGTCAATATAAACTATACCAAGTCAATATAAACTATACCAAGTCAATATAAACTATACCAAGTCAATATAAACTATACCAAGTCAATATAAACTATACCATCAATTATACCAAGTCAATATCAATTATACCAAGTCAATATAAACTATACCAAGTCAATATAAACTATACCATGTCAATATAAACTATACCAAGTCAATATAAACTATACCAAGTCAATATAAACTATACCAAGTCAATATAAACTATACCAAGTCAACTATACCAAGTCAATATAAACTATACCAAGTCAATATAAACTATACCAGTCAATTATACCAAGTCAATATAAACTATACCAAGTCAATATAAACTATACCAAGTCAATATAAACTATACCAAGTCAACTATACCAAGTCAATATAAACTATACCAAGTCAATATAAACTATACCAAGTCAATATAAACTATACCAAGTCAATATAAACTATACCAAGTCAACTATACCAAGTCAATATAAACTATACCAAGTCAAAACTATACCAAGTCAATATAAACTATACCAAGTCAAATATAAACTATACCAGTCAATATTATACCAAGTCAATATAAACTATACCAAGACAACTATACCAAGTCAATATAAAACTATACCAAGTCAATATAAACTATACCATCAATACCAAGTCAATATAAACTATACCAAGTCAACTATACCAAGTCAATATAAACTATACCAAGTCAATATAAACTATACCATCAATTATACCAAGTCAATATAAACTATACCATGTCAATATAAACTATACCAAGTCAATATAAACTATACCAATCAATTAAACTAACCAAGTCAATATAAACTATAGTCAAGTCAACTATACCAAGTCATATAAACTATACCAAGTCAATATAAACTATACCAAGTCAATATATACCAAGTCAATATATATAAACTATACCAAGTCAATATAAACTATACCAAGTCAATTATACCAAGTCAATATAAACTATACCAAGTCAATATAAACTATACCAAGTCAAGTACCAGTCAATATAAACTATACCAAGTCAATATAAACTATACCAAGTCAATATAAACTATACCATCAATTATACCAAGTCAACATCAATTATACAAGTCAATATAAACTATACCAAGTCAATATAAACTATACCAAGTCAATATAAACTATCATTATAAAACTATACCAAGTCAATATAAACTATACCAAGTCAATATAAACTATACCAAGTCAATATAAACTATACCATCAATTATACCAAGTCAATATAAACTATACCAAGTCAACTATACCAAGTCAATATAAACTATACCAAGTCAATATAAACTATACCATCAATATATAAACTATACCATCAATTATACCAAGTCATATATAAACTATACCAAGTCAATATACCAAGTCAATATAAACTACCAAGTCAATATAAACTATACCAAGTCAATATAAACTATACCAAGTCAATATAAACTATACCAAGTCAATATAAAACTATACCAAGTCAATATAAACTATACCAAGTCAATATAAACTATACCAAGTCAATATAAACTATACCATCAATTATACCAAGTCAACATCAATTATACCAAGTCAATATAACTATATACAAGTCAATATAAACTATACCAAGTCAATATAAACTATACCAAGTCAATATAAACTATACCAAGTCAATATAAACTATACCAAGTCAATATAAACTATACCAAGTCAATATAAACTATACCAAGTCAATATAAACTATACCATCAATTATACCAAGTCAATATAAACTATACCAAGTCAATATAAACTATACCAAGTCAATATAAACTATACCAAGTCAATATAAAACTATACAAGTCAATATAAACTATACAAGTCAATATAAACTATCAATTATACCAAGTCAATATAAACTATACCAAGTCAACTATACCAAGTCAATATAAACTATACCAAGTCAATATAAACTATACCAATTATACCAAGTCAACATAAAAACTATAGTCATAAACTATACCAAGTCAATATACCAAGTCAATATAAACTATACCATGTCAATATAAACTATACCATCAATTATACCAAGTCAACATCAATTATACCAAGTCAATATAAACTATACCAAGTCAATATAAACTATACCAAGTCAACTATACCAAGTCAATATAAACTATACCAAGTCAATATAAACTATACCAAGTCAATATAAACTATACCAAGTCATATATACCAAGTCAAGTCAATATAAACTATACAATCAACTATACCAAGTCAAATATCAACTATACCAAGTCAATATAAACTATACCAAGTCAATATAAACTATACCATGTCAAAAAATAATACCAAGTCAACATCAACTATACCAAGTCAATATAAACTATACCAAGTCAATATAAACTATACCAAGTCAATAAACTATACCAAGTCAATATAAACTATACCAAGTCAACTATACCAAGTCAATATAAACTATACCAAGTCAATATAAACTATACCAAGTCAATATAAACTATACCAAGTCAATCAACTATACCAAGTCAACATCAATTATACCAAGTCAACATCAATTATACCAAGTCAATATAAACTATACCAAGTCAATATAAACTATACCAAGTCAATATAAACTATACCAAGTCAATATAAACTATACCAAGTCAATATAAACTATACCATCAATTATACCAAGTCAACATCAACTATACCAAGTCAATATAAACTATACCAAGTCAATATAAACTATACCAATGTCAATATAAACTATACCAAGTCAATATAAACTATACCAAGTCAATATAAAGTCAACTATACCAAGTCAATATAAACTATACCAAGTCAATACCAAGTCAACATCAATTATACCAAGTCAATATAAACTATACAAGTCAACTAGTCAATATAAACTATACCAAGTCAATATAAACTATACCAAGTCAATATAAACTATACCAAGTCAATATAAACTATACCATCAATTATACCAAGTCAACATCAACTATACCAAGTCAATATAAAAATATACAAGTCAATATAAACTATAGTCAATATAAACTATACCAAGTCAATAAAACTATACCAAGTCAATATAAACTATACCAAGTCAATATAAACTATACCAAGTCAATATAAACTATACCAAGTCAATATATACCAAGTCAATATAAAATATACCAAGTCTATATACCATCAATTATACCAAGTCAATATAAACTATACCAAGTCAATATAAACTATACCAAGTCAATATAAACTATACCAAGTCAATATAAACTATACCAAGTCAACATCAATTATACCAAGTCAATATAAACTATACCAAGTCAATATAAACTATACCCATCAATTATACCAAGTATATATAAACTATACCATGTCAATATAAACTATACCAAGTCAATATAAATATACCATCAACTATACCAAGTCAATATAAACTATACTATACCAAGTCATATATAAACTATACCAAGTCAATATAAACTATACCATCAATTATACCAAGTCAATATAAACTATACCATGTCAATATAAACTATACCAAGTCAAACTATACCAAGTCAATATAAACTATACCAAGTCAATATAAACTATACCATCAATTATACCAAGTCAATATAAACTATACCATGTCAATATAAACTATACCAAGTCAATATAAACTATACCATCAATTATACCAAGTCAACATCAATTATACCAAGTCAATATAAAACTATACCAAGTCAATATAAACTATACCATCAATTATACCAAGTCAATATAAACTATACCAAGTCAACTATACCAAGTCAATATAAACTATACCAAGTCAATATAAACTATACCATCAATTATACCAAGTCAATATAAACTATACCAGTCAATATAAACTATACCAAGTCAATATAAACTATACCAAGTCAATATAAACTATACCAAGTCAATATAAACTATACATCAAGTCAATATAAACTATACCAAGTCAACTATACCAAGTCAATATAAACTATACCAAGTCAATATAAACTATACCAAGTCAATATAAACTATACCAAGTCAATATAAACTATACCAAGTCAATATAAACTATATCAAGTCAATATAAACTATACCAAGTCAATATAAACTATACCATGTCAATATAAACTATACCATCAATTATACCAAGTCAACATCAATTATACCAAGTCAATATAAACTATACCAAGTCAATATAAACTATACCAAGTCAATATAAACTATACCAAGTCAATATAAACTATACCATGTCAATATAAACTATACCAAGTCAATATAAACTATACCAAGTCAATATAAACTATACCAAGTCAATAAATATACCATACCAAGTCAATATAAACTATACCAAGTCAACTATACCAAGTCAATATATACCAAGTCAATATAAACTATACCATCAATATACCAACTATCAATATAAACTATAGTCAATATCAACTATACCAAGTCAATATAAACTATACCAAGTCAATATAAAACTATACCAGTCAATATAACAAGTCAACATCAATTATACCAAGTCAATATAAACTATACCAAGTCAATATAAACTATACCATGTCAATATAACCAAGTCAATTATACCAATAAACTATACCAAGTCAATATAAACTATACCAATGTCAATATAAACTATACCAAGTCAACTATACCAAGTCATATAAACTATACCAAGTCAATATAACACTATACCAAGTCAATATAAATATACCAAGTCAATATAAACTCAAGTCAATATAAACTATACCATCAATTATACCAAGTCAACATCAATTATACCAAGTCAATATAAACTATACCAAGTCAATATAAACTATACCAAGTCAATATAAACTATACCAAGTCAATATAAACTATACCAAGTCAATATATAATCTATATACCAAGTCAACATAAACTATACCAAGTCAAATATAAACTATACCAAGTCAATATACTACTATACCATGTCAATATAAACTATACCAAGTCAATATAAACTATACAAGTCAAGTAACTATAAAACTATACCAAGTCAATATAAAACTATACCATCAATTATACCAAGTCAATATAAACTATACCAAGTCAATATAAACTATACCAAGTCAACTATACCAAGTCAATATAAGTCATATAAACTATACCAAGTCAATATAAACTATACCAAGTCAATATAAACTATACCATCAATTATACCAAGTCAACATCAATTATACCAAGTCAATATAAACTATACCAAGTCAATATAAACTATACCAAGTCAATATAACATGTCAATATAAACTATACCAAGTCAATATAAACTATACCAAGTCAATATAAACTATACCAAGTCAATATAAAGTCAATATAAACTATACCATCAATTATACCAAGTCAACATCAATTATACCAAGTCAATATAAACTATACCAAGTCAATATAAACTATACCAAGTCAATATAAACTATACCAAGTCAATATAAACTATACCAAGTCAATATAAACTATACCAAGTCAATATAAACTATACCATCAATTATACCAAGTTATACCAGTCAAATAAACTATACCAAGTCAATATAAACTATACCAAGTCAATATAAACTATACCAAGTCAATATAAAACTATACCAAGTCAATATAAACTATACCAAGTCAATATAAACTATACATGTCAATATACCAAGTAAACCATCAATAAACTATACCAAGTCAATATAAATATACCAAGTCAATATAAACTATACCAAGTCAATATAAACTATACCAAGTCAATATAAACTATACCAAGTCAATATAAACTATACCAAGTCAACTATACCAAGTCAATATAAACTATACCAAGTCAATATAAACTATACCATCAATTATACCAAGTCAATATAAACTATACCAAGTCAACTATACCAAGTCAATATAAACTATACCAAGTCAATATAAACTATACAACTATACCAAGTCAATATAAATTATACCAAGTCAATATAAACTATACCAAGTCAATATAAACTATACCAAGTCAATATAAACTATACCAAGTCAATATAAACTATACCAAGTCAATATAAACTATACCAAGTCAATATAAACTATACCAAGTCAATATAAACTATACCATCAATTATACCCAAGTCATACATCAATTATACCAAGTCAATATAAAACTATACCAAGTCAATATAAACTATACCAAGTCAATATACCTATCACCATAAACTATACCAAGTCAATATAAACTATACCAAGTCAATATAAACTATACCAAGTCAATATAAACTATACCATCAATTATACCAAGTCAACATCAATTATACCAAGTCAATATAAACTATACCAAGTCAATATAAACTATACCAAGTCAATATAAACTATACCAAGTCAATATAAACTATACCATGTCAATATAAACTATACCAAGTCAATATATACCAAGTCAATTATACAATGTCATATAAACTATACCATGTCAATATAAACTATACCAAGTCAATATAAACTATACCATGTCAATATAAACTATACCAAGTCATAAACTATACCAAGTCAATATAAACTATACCAAGTCAATATAAACTATACCAAGTCAATATAAACTATACCAAGTCAACTATACCAAGTCAATATAAACTATACCATGTCAATATAAACTATACCATCAATTATACAAGAAATCACATCAACTATACCAAGTCAATATAAACTATACCAAGTCAATATAAACTATACCAAGTCAAATATAAAACTATACCAAGTCAAATATAAACTTACCAAGTCAACCTATACCAACCAACTATACCTTATACCAAGTCAACATCAAACTATACCAAGTCAATATCAACTATACAAGTCAATATAAACTATACCCAAGTCAATATAAACTATATACCATGTCAATATAAACTATATCACCATCAATATAAACCTATCCCATCAATATACCATGTCAAATCTAAACTATATCATGTCAATATCAACTATACAAGTCAATATAAACTATACCAAGTCAATATAAAACTATACCAAGTCAATATAAAACTATACCAAGTCACTATACCGAAGTCAATATAAACTAACCAAGTCAATATAAACAATACCAAGTCCAACGATACCAAGTTCAATATAAACTATACCAAGTCAATATATACCAAGTCACATCAATTATACCAAAGTCAATATAAAAACATACCCGTCAATATAATATACCAGCAATTATACCATCAATATTATACCGTCAATAAAAAACTATACCAATCAAAAATATACCAAGTAATATAAAAAACCCAATCAATATAAACTTTCCAATCAATAACCAAATCAAAAAACTATACCAGTCAATAAACTATACCAAATCAATATAAAAAATACCAAATCATATAAACTTACCAAGTAATATAAACTATACCACAAAATTTCCCAATTCAACACAAATTTACCAAGTCAAAAACATACCAAGTCAATTAAAATATACCAATCAATATAAACATCCCGAATTAAACATCCATTTAATATAAATAACATCAAAACCCAAAT